>JASSUY010017044.1:0-24890 GCA_032466535.1 Forpus xanthops
CTCCCTCCTTGGAGCCATCCCAAACCCTCCTGGACACACGTTCCTATGTGACCTGCTCTGGGTGGCCCTGCCTTGGCAGGGGTTGGACTGTGTGATCTACAGAGGGGCCTTCCAACGCAGATGGTTCTGGGATTTCTGCTTTAAAGACCTTACACAGTGACAGAGTAGGACATACAGAACTTCATTTTAGCAATGATCAACAGAAACTTGCTGGAACTTCAGAGTTATAATAGCTGTTCGTGAGCAGGTTGTTCTTGCTTTGTTATTAATACATCTGTTGTGATAAAGCTGTGGTGTTACCCTGCAGGGTTAAAGATGAAAGGGCAAATTGTGAAGGAATAGCCAAGTGAGGGGCCATACAGATCAACCTTGATCATCACTCTCCCAGCAGAGTGACTTTCTTCTGCCTGTGGAAGCACTGTCCTTTTATCAGCTTGCATGTTATGAAGGTTATACATTCACCTGAACTGTGGCAGTGTGAGGTTGCCATAGTCAGAATTAGTAGTGACTGTTAGTGCTAGATACAGTTAAAATGAGATTGCTAATGACAGTCTCAAACATTATTTTATAGCAGTGAAGGAATGTAGTAACCAAAGGAACGCTTTAGTGTACAGTTGTTTTGGCAAATAACCTGCTGTTGTCAGGGTTTCCGATAAGCATTTTATGGCATGACTTATGAACTTGCTATGTTTAACAAAAAAGGGTTTAAGGTGATGTTAATTTTCTTACTGTCAGTAGTCTGCTGGATGTGACACCATCCGTCTTTATGTGAAGTGCTTATGGAGAGCTTCTGTTTAACCCCTTTATTACAGTTTATGTTCTCTGTGAGTTCAGTTTTCTGTGGATCCTGGTTGCTTTTGAGTAATACAGGTTGTCATACAGATCCACTGTATTTGTGTTTGCACGGTGGTATAGTTGCTCTTTATATGGCTACGTAATGTGATATACCACAGATTGCTACTTTGAAGTGTAAATCCTTTACCCTTGCCACTTTCAGACTTAATTACTTGGGTCAGTGGAATTATCTCTTGCATACATTTGAATGGCGTTCTTTAGAGTTCACTGGCACTATTTATGGCACTGAATGTTCTCAGCATCCAATCCTCAAAAATAGAATTTCAGAAAGAATAGAGGCAAACTGCACTTCTTGCTGTAGTTTAAGCAACGCTGATATTTATGAATGGGAAAGAATCCTCCAACATTTCAACAGTTACGTACTGTTGTATTCGATAGATTATTGATGTGCTTTAGGTTGTGATCAACTATTTATAAATATTGTGTATTTATATATTGGGTATAAATTGTATATTCACAAATTGGGCAGTGTTTTTTCCTTTTTGTGACAGTCAGTCTCCTCATAATGTCACTGTACTCAATACACTCCTTCTTCAACCCCTAGTTAAATCTTATTAGACCTTATCTGTCTCTCCCAGCCTTAATGCACACTAGAGCAGCATTAGCTCATTTGTCAAAGTGAGCTTTAACTGCCATTGTCAAGGGTAAATCCCCGGAGGAATAATTAGTGCTACAGCAGCCTAATTGCCCCTGGTCCATATGATCAGCTGAACTTCATTAACAGTCCCTTTTCCCCAGAATTACAGGGTTTGAGGAATAGCTGAAAATAAAGTGAATGTGAGGGTAGAGCAGAAAGTGCTGTCGTTTCCTCTGGATATTGGTGATTTTTTAGGCAATTTGCAGACTTGTAGATACAAGAGTGTAGCTTCTGGAAGGGTCATCAATGGTGGTAACCTGAACTTCTGCATGCTTTCTGCAGTCTAACAAAACTGGCTCCCTCTTAGTGATTAATCAGCTCATCCAGTCTATGTATTTTTATTGGTGACACTACAGCCACTGTGATGTGGTCTGGGTATTATAAGAACCCTTTATTATTCTGCCTGCATTTTGTATTTACTTTGCAGTCTCGTATCATAGAACCCATTTTATCAACTTAAGGACACAGTATCTTTATTGGGGTTGCTTATTAAGTAATTCTACTGCACGTAATAAAACGAGTAGGTGACATGATAGAATCCTAATCGTATCTTAATACTTGTTATAAACTCAAGGCTTTCCTCTTCTGAGTAGAAAGTTTTAACATCTTAAGCTTGCTCTGTCAGTGACAAAAGCAAATGCTCACTGCAGAAAAGAGTTAAATTCTGTTTAACTTGAGGCTTTGATTACTTTTTGAGGGTAGGTTGGGTTTTTTTTTCTTGGGCTTTTGCTATACTTACCCTAAAGTTGACGTAAGTAATTTTAAGATGAAACTTATGCAAACCCAAAGGGATATTACAGGGGTATTTTCTCCCTGAAAGTGGTGTCAATATAGTGAATGTTTGATTTTCTCTCCTCACAGTTTTATGCGCTGAAAGAGTGGGCCAGATGACTAAAACATACAATGATATAGATGCTGTCACACGTCTTCTTGAAGAGGTAAGTATTGCATCTCCAAAAGACCCATTCACATCATGAGGAAGTAGGACAGAAACGACCTGATACCACTACTAAAGGCTGCTGGTTGTCTGTCCTCCAGTGAGGAGGAATAAGTGCTCTGAGTGTACATACAGTATCTCATTAGTAAAGGTCAATTTTGACCTCAGTCATATGGAATTGTTACTTATGCTTATTTTTCCCCATTGAGGACATTTAGCTTGCTCTTGGCCACATACTTGCCATAAAGAAAGAGGAGCGAGGGGGTCAGCTTAACATCTCACATACTTGCATTGTACACATAAAGCTAATAGTATTATGAGAAGTAATGGAATCGCCATACCCAAAAGCATTCACAAACTATGACCTTGGCAGTGCTGGGGAATGATGGGACTTGATGAGCTTAAAGGTCTTTTCCAGCCTGGCTGGTTCTGTGATTACTTCACAAATAGTCTTGTATTCATAATTATTATCACAGATAATGTCTTTCCAGAGAAGTGCCTAGACTCAAAATCAGAAATACCTCATACTGCATTGGTCTCCAAGCCTTTTCTTCTTTGCCTTGTGTTTGGTGGGTTTGGGGTGGGTGTTTTTAAAGTTATTATTGGGTAAATTGTTATTCTGTAATCGTCAGCACTCAAGCAGTGTCAGAAGGCAACTGTCAAGCCATGATGCTTATGTTCAATAAATATAATGATAAATTGTTTGACTGAAATTAACTGCTTTTCTGCAGTAAACCTGAGCAATAATTTTTCCGAATGTTTATAAAGAAGTTTTGAAGTGGAAACTGTTACAGTTGCATTGGTTCATAGAATCATAGAATCCCAGGCTGGGTTGTGTTGGGAAGGACCTTAAAGCTCATCCCATTCCAACCCCCTGCTGCAGTAAGGAGCACCTTCCATTAGAGCAGGTTGCTCCCAGCCCCATCCAGCCCTGCCTTGATCACTGCCAGGGGTAGAGTATAACTCAGGGCTGAATTTATTTTATCATGTTTATTTGCTTGCTCATTGCAGTTGCATTATCAAAAAGGGTGTTTGTCTTGGCAGGATACATTGCATGGTCTGTTCTTTAGTTCTGCAAGGAAGCAAGTATGGGCATGCTCACGTCTCCTACCTATGCTTCGTACATCTGATTGAAGTGCAAAGTCCTGCTTTTTGTCCTTTCAGCTAAACTTGTTTAAACAACTGTATGAACTATCAGTTAAAACTGGTTGCTTTACCCAAAAGGCTTATCCTGGAATAGTCCATAAACTTGTCATAGCAGTCTGTTACCTGTTTGTGTTATGTTCCCTTTGTGTGTTTGACTGAGATTTACTTGCGTTTGTTTCCATGGCTCCTTCTAGTAATGAAGCAGCATTCTGCCAAACTGCTTCCTCCACTGAGTCCATGTAGCCAAACATCTATAGATCCAGAAATCACACTTGTGGGAGCAATGCTAGAAGGACTTTCTGAGCCAGTGTTTGAAAACTTCTGGTGTGCCTCCCTATCTGGATGATAGCAAAGGAAAAATGGGCGAGCGTGTAATAGGTGAACCTTTAATAAAACAAATACTTCTTATTTGTTTTATTATTCATTTCTGACTGAATCACCCTGTTCCTAGCCAGACATGCGCTTGCAGCTCCTTTCTTTGTTCTCCAAAATGCTGGCTATCACAAGAGATTACATTTCATCCATTAGCAGAATGTAAGGTGTACCTCCATCTGCTCCCTTCATAAATAAGTGAGGAAAAGAAACCCCCGAAGATACATCTTGTCTTCATGGTTGGCAAGTTGTATCACAATGCTGACAGGGTAAAAGGTGCAGCATTTGGGAGGGGAGGAGATAGGAAAGAGAAGATCTTAAAGCAAGATGTGTGCAGATGCTTTGAAAATCTGTGCCTGTTGCCCTGAAGCTAAGCCAAGGAGGGGACAGCTGCAGCTTACGTGGTAAGAATAGCAGCAGATTCCTGCATAAACCTGCTTATTCATCCTTTCCTAATACCAGTGTTAATGTGCCTGGCTTCAGTATTGTTTTCTACACATTGCTGTAAGAAACCAGTTTGTTATCACTGTTAGAGGCCTGACCCCAAACTGAGACTTTGAGCTGCATTGCGAAGAAAACTGTGTAGGAAGTCTAGGGAGGTTAATTAAAGAGCCTAAAAATCACTTAGTGTTCTTGAATTTGAGTTTGGGAACCTTGCTGCTGGGTAACTCTTTCTCTGGAGACTCAACTATGTATTTTTTTTCACTTCGTATTTCCAAAGAGCCAAATTGCTGCACAATAAGTTGGCTGATATGTAAGCCATTGTTCTGAAAGATGGCGTGTAAGATATTATAGCTGGATAATACCAGTAGCTTTCAATACAAATATAAGTCTGACTTTGGAAACCATTTGGAAAATGCTATTTATGATACAGCAGTGATCAGTAGCCTGTCGTTTTATTTACTGACTATTAATGTATCTTCCTTTTTTTTTCCACTCTGAAAGCCTCTCCATTCCAGTTCATTGATTTCACATCCATGTGATCAGTAGCTGTGGGCTTTGTAGACTTTGTCATTAATGTGTACGTGACATAAGGTAGCTTTTAGTCATAAAATCTATATGGATGTCGGGGCAATAAATAAGCTCCAAGCCATATTTTCAATGACAGGGAGAAAGCTCTTCCTTAAATAGTGCTATTTTAATCATCTAGTAGTGGAATGTGACAATTATAAGTAGAAATGCTTAGTAAATGGCACGGTTTTGTGCAGTTTCTCATCCTCTCCCAGCCAGGTTACAAGCCCGTGTGTCAGCTTTGCAGAAGCTGAGACATGTATACGTACATGTCATCAACAGGATAAGTTTCTAGTTTTTATTGGTATGTGTGGTGAACTGTGTTGATGTGTTAGTTCAGTTCTGCACTCACAAAGGAGGGGGAAGAAGGAGCCAAGCATGGCATGAGAGTGAAGATCTCACGTGGATTTGGGCATCTGCAAAAAGGAAAGTTATAGAATTTGGTTATATATGAAGGCACTAATGGATTGATGTATGCAAGGAAGCTGGAAGCTGAACCTTCATTGTGATGGAATTGGCTTCTGCTCCAGCACACCGTACTGCCTTCTATTTTAAGGTGGAGCAAGTGGAAACTGAAGAATACTTTGAAATGCTGAAGTTCTTTGGTGTTCTTACTGTGCTGCTGAATCCATTAAAACATAACCTCTGAAGCTCTGTGATTCATTGTGCAAATGGTGTAGCAAAGTGATGGAAGAGTTTCTGTCAGTAGTTTCTCAAACAAAACTGTAATAGAGAACCAGATCTGGTTTCGCTTACATTGTTTTACTGTACATCTTGGGACTGTGCTTTCATGTGTATGGTTCAGTAACTCTCTATCAGTCAGTCTTTTCTGGGTAATGGGGATGTAACACAGGCAGAAATAGGGGAAAAGACTATCAGGAAACCAAACAAATAAGCCCTCATGGAAGCAAGAAGTCTTTTTATTGTTCATGGACTTGTTCCTTGCCTTTTATGACAGTTTTACCCTCCCTATGTGATCCTTTGGTGGATAAAAAACTGAAATGGTCTTTCTTTCCTTAATGCTTCACAGAAAGAACGGGACTTAGAATTAGCTGCTCGGATTGGCCAGTCGCTGTTAAAGAAGAATAAATCACTGACAGAAAGAAATGAGTTCCTGGAGGAGCAAGTAGAACACATCAGGGAAGAGGTAAGATTTTTATATCAGTGATGGAGAGGATTTTCCTTTGAGCTTCACTTTGTCCATGCTGAATTTTCATGAGCATCCTGTCTGTAGCATGTCAAGCCGTGTTGCAGCAGTTTGGCCAGCCTCTCTTACAGCATGTATACTTCTAGAAATGTGATCAAACAAATTACTTGACCTGTTGGCTCAAATCAAGTGATTTGAGGGGAAAAAAGCCAGCAAACAAAAGTCAAGCCATTGAATTCTGGTCTGCCACAGACTTCATTTTCCTCTGAAACCAGTTGCTCTTTTTCTTGAGTCACTGTACCCACTGTTTTCTTCTACTTGTTTTGTCCTTATTCCCCTGTTTTGTTCTTGTTCCCCTGTAAGACTCATGTTTGGTTTCTTATCAACTAAACCCCAAAGTCCTTCTTCACAGGGCTGCTCTGAATCACTTTTCCACCCAACCATAGCTGTGCCAAAGTAACATAAACCTGTACAAAATGCATTAGATTCTCAGCTTTATCCGTTGAGTTTTATTGTTAGGTGCTGCTTATGTTTAGGAAGGAGCCATGATTGTTTTCAGTAAAAACTGATGGAACTGAGACTTTTCCTGCAGTGCAGTAGAGAGCAGAAAGTCAGCGCACTAAAGCAGGCACTCTGTTCATGCTTTAGTCCCTGCTTACTGTTTGAGAATTATACGTTAAAAGCATAAATATTATATTGATAAACCTTTCTTAATAGTAAATTTTGGTTCCAGAGATGATTGCCTGCCTCCTCAGGAGCACAAGTGTAGTTGCCAGGTACAGTGTGTCTACTTGCTATTCTATTGTAATGTTCAGTGAGAATGCTGCAGCTCCAGTCTCAAGCTGTGTCCCTCTTTGCTGGGATGGTGCTACCTACAGTTTAATGTTGTCTCTTTTGGAATTATTGCTCAGTATCAAAGCAGTGTGAACAGTCAGAGTGTGAGCTGTGTTTGGAATGCAGTAGGTCGGTAAGATGTTAGTTTCTCATCTTTCTAATTTTCCCAGGTTATGCTTCTTTTTCTTCTCCAGACTGTAAAAGTCAGCACTTCAAACACGGTGTCAGTCCCCAAATCACGCCACCTCAAACCCATGGTAACATCTGAGTAATGCAGCCCTCTATGCCTGTCATTCTAGTTCTAAGTCACATATCAGAGTTTGTGTTTTGGTGATATCTGATTTTAAAGCTCAGGTTTGGTTTTGTTCTCTGTAAAGTGGGAGAAGAGCAAAAGCTGAGTTGCAGTCTGGAATGGTGGCATAAAAAAGAAAACACTGGGTTTGGTCTATTGGAGTAGAAGGTGATGTTGGAAATGCTCTTTCGCTTGTTTACTTGTATGTGTGTTATTTACATACTGTGTAACTGGGTGTCTGCATGTTAATTGAACAATTTGAACCTGTCAAGCATCTATGTGCTGTCAGTCAGGAAAACAGTCATCTGGACTCTTGAAATGGGTTGTTGGCGGTTTGGTAAGGATTGTTCTTGTGAGCTAGATCTCCTGTCTCTAACCTACTGTGCTCTGTATGAGGATGCTTAAAGTCCTTCTAGGATAGATATAGCTATTTCTGCGCAAGATGTTGTCAGGGAGCACAGCTCAGCTGATCACAGCTAACCAAAGGGATATTCTATACCCTGCATTGTTATGCTCAACTAGAACAGCTCAGGCAAAGAAGGAAAAAGCTGGAACATTCACAGTTATGGTATTAACAAGTAACAATTCACTGTGCCAAGGCCCAGCTTTCCAGGAGGTGCCTGAACATCTGCCTGCTGATAGGAAGCAGTGAAGCAATTCCTTGCTTTGCATATTAAACTGCCTTTATCTCAGCCCATGAGGTTTTCTCACTTTTGTGCTTCTGATTCTTTCTTCCATCCTATGGGGGTTGTGGGGCAGGGTATCTGCTCAGCTGTGGGGTGTTTAGTTGCTGGTTGGAGTTAACACACCACAAAGTGCTACGTTAAAGGGATGTGTTGCTGGAGGTTACTGCAAGGTTTTGTTGGTTGTGGGGGGGAATTTCACAGCATGGTTGATGTTGGAAGCAACTTCTGGAGGTCACCTGGTCCAACCCCCCTGCTCAAACTCAACCACCTACAGCTGGTTGCCCAGCACCATATCCAGACAGAGTTTGAGTATCTCCAGGGATGAAGACTCCACAACCTGTGGCACCTGTGCCAGTGCTTGGTCACCCTCACAATAAGTGAGGTTTACCTGATACTCAGGAGGATCCTCTTCTGTTTCAGTTTGTGCCCTTTTGCTGTGGCTTAAACCCAGCTGGTAACTTGGAACCATGTAACCGCTTCCTCACTCCCCTCTTCTTTCCCCCATGCTTCCAAAGAGATGGAGAGGAGATTGGAAAGAATGTAACTCCCATGGGTTGAGATAAGAACTGTCCAGTAACTAAGGTATAACACAAACCACTGCTTCTGCCACCAATAATAATAATGGTAAAGGAAATAACAAGGGAAGAGAGTACAACCGCTCACCACCCACCAACTGATACCCAGCCTGACCCGAGCAGTGATCTAACCCTTCTGGATGACTCACCCCAGGTTATATACTGGTATAGAATACTTCTTTGGTCAGTTTGGGTCAGGTGTCCTGTCTCTGCTTCCTCCCAGCTCCCCCTCCTCCCTGGCAGAACATGAGGCTCAGAAAGTCCTTAATCAGAGTAAACATTACTGAGCAGCAACTGAAAACATTGGTGTTATCAGTGCTGTTCCCAGGTGAAAGTCAGAAACACAGCACTGCACCAGCTACTGAGGAGAAAGCTGACTGCTACTGCTGAACCCAGGACACCATTGCTTTTGGTCCTTTTACATTAAAAGGTTACCCTTTCTGGCTGTTCATCCTCCTTTGGAATGCTTGGAAATGGCAGTAGAAACAGTATCCTCAATGTTTTTAATTCATAGAGAAAAAGTGTAGCAAAAGCTGGAGGTATCTAGTGCTCACCCACTGGCAGTATCTGAATCCTCGTGACTTAAATAGGCTGAGCCATAATGTGCTGGTGAGAAGTAAGTTGTTATTTATAGCTCAGCATTTGAGCTCTTCCTGGAATGGGGAAAGCGAAGCTCCCAGAATTAATGCCTGGAATTAGTTTCATAGTTTTATAGAATGTGATTGATTGGGGTTTTTGTTTTCCCCTTTACATTTTAGAACCCATGTGTCAGGTGGACTTGGTGCCTTAGAACGTCTGATCGCACTGAATACCCTTAGGAAAGTAAATGACCTTGTTTGCTTAAAACTCTGTGCAGTTTAAGTGCTTTATTGCATTGAGTCCGCTTTTTGTCTGATGAAAATGCAGCTTGAATCTCTTTTATTGATATTTTTTGTTGTTTTTTTTTCCAGTAATATCTACAAGTATAAATATGCCTCCAATTCAAAAAACCCAGAAGTATAATAAAAACAAATGCGTTCTGCAGTTTGTGCGTTGGGAAGTGAAAACTGAGGGCCAAGTCTCGCAGTGCGAGTGGACGGGAATAAATCTGATCAGTTATGCTATTTATAGCTAGGCAAGGCGAATAAAAATTAATCTCTTGCCACTGCAGCCTTAAATTGCAGCTGTGAAGTGGTGTGATTGCTACTGTGTAATGTGGCTGTTAACCCTTGGAGAACCACAATATAAATGAACCAAGATTTATGTTTGTAGAGCTTACAGTTACAGTTAATTACTCAGTTTTGGTGTTTTGTGCCTTTTTGATACGTGCCTGTACTAAGCACTCACTCATGCTACTAGGAAGACAGACTGGGACAGCAGGGCTTTTTCAGCCTGGAGAAGACCTTAGAGCAGCTTCCAGTGACTAAAGGGGCTACAAGAAACCTGGACAAGGCCTTTGGACAAGGGGCATGGCTTTAACCTACCAGAGAGGAGACTGAGATGAGCCCTTAGGCACAAGTTCTTCCCTGTGAAGGTGCTGAGGCACTGTCCCAGGGTGCCCATTGAAGCTGTGGCTGCCCCATCCCTGGCAGTGTTCAAGGCCAGGTTGGACAGGGCTTGGAGCGGCCATGGCAGGGAGCTGGAACTGGATGAGCTTTGAGTTCCCTTCCTACCAGAACCGCTCTGTGGTTTTACTTTACTAGACTCATGTTTTGGAGTCGTTTACAGCCATAACTACACCTAGAAACTGACTTCAGCCTCAACCCTTGCAGCAACCTCGGAGTGCCAGCCTGCTAGTGTGTAATGGTGTTCTGCAGCTCAGCAGGAAATTGGATCCCAAATGTAACGTTACTCCAAAAGGGTTTCAGTAATTTTGTCTAAAGTCTCCTGGAGAGGAAGAAATGTCTATATCTGAGGGCTGCAAGGTCTGTATCCAAGCCAGAAGGTGACAGTCGTCACATAAAATGAGTAATAGTGATGTCCGGCTTGATTGTGCCACATCAGTTTCTTGCAGTGTCATTGCAATATATCTGTTTCTGTGGATATGAATCCAGACTAATGCAGTAGTGGATCAGGTTTGCTCATTGTAAAGAAGGTAAAAGAGAAACATGCCTAACTGCAAAGGATAATTATGTGTTTTGTACTTCCAAAAAAAAGGACATTCAGTGGCTAATTTCAAAGGTGCACTTTTCCTTCTTTTAAAGGAATCAAGGAGTTGTTTCTGGCCTGTTCCAGTCTTGGCCTCTTGATTATGATGCTTGGAGGATGAATGACTAGCTAGTTTGTAGTGGGTTTAGTTAAGAATGTGCTTAGAAAACCAACTTACTGATCTGCAAGCTCTTTCTTCATGCAGGTTTCTCAGTTGCGACATGAACTCTGCATGAAAGATGAACTGCTCCAGTTCTACACCAGTGCTGCTGAAGAAAGTGAGCCAGAGTCCATCTGTTCCACCCCGTAAGTTAACCAGTCCACAGTGTTGAACCTTTCTCTGGTATTGAGCATGGGCCATTTGGATAACTTAATAGCTTTGAAAAGTAGTAAAATGATCCCTATATCAGCTGGAATGATACATGGGACTGTGGACTTGGTGTATGGCACCAACTGGAAGGATCTGCATGGGACCAGCTGGCTCTCCAGCTGCCAACACAAGTTGGAAGGGGAGAGTACACAGGGAGGCTGCTGACACAGCACTGTAACTTCCACAGGAACTAGGTCACTGTGGTGGTGAGGCAGACAGGTCCCACTTACAGCACCCTGTTACACCACATACCTTTGCACGCTGGGCTAGAATGTTCTACGTGTGTGACCTTTGTGCTTGAAGGACCTGAGGCACTATGGAAATATTGCTAGCTGAGGGAAGGGGGTATAAAGCATGGCTTCAAGCTTGGGTTCCAGGCAATTAGCTGGTTGAATAGCATCACAGGCTCAAAGACTCTCTGCCATCACTTGCAGAGTTACTGCTGCAATCTGGTGAGGCATGTGCAGCATTAATCAGGAAGCTATTGGGTTACTCCCTGTGGTTTCCTTTCTCATAGCCTCAACTGAGTAACTTTTCCATAGGAAATGTGTAGATTAGTAAATAAACCTTAAAAATATTCCCTTTTAAAAATCACTGCAAATATATGGCTGCCTAAACATCTTGGCATAAATAAGCTGCATTTCATGTGGCTGTGGCTGGTTTTGAGGCCTTTGTTAGGTGTTTTCTCCTGTGGGATTGGCCTTAACGCAGGTAAAAAGGAGTTAAAACTGTTGTTTTCATTACAAGGCTGAAGAGGAATGAATCTTCCTCCTCCGTCCAGAACTACTTTCATTTGGATTCTCTTCAAAAGAAACTCAAGGACCTTGAAGAGGAGAATGTTGTGCTTAGATCTGAGGTGAAATTGCTCCCTTTGCTTTTTGCTTAATACAGTTGCTAATTTAAATGCCCGAGCACAGGTATTGAGAAGCATGTATTAAAAGTTGACAGTCTAAGAATATATAATTCCGTATGTAACAGACCTCTTTGTAGCTGTTTAATCACCATCCTTTATCTTTCTGAATGAAAGAAAGGTTGAAGCATGGAAGCTGCATGCAAAACAGTTTCCTTGCCAAAAAGAGCATGCAGGAGCATATCAGGTTTTGGAGTCCAGTAGTGCACTTTGAAGCAGGCCTTAAAGGGCTGACCTGATAGATACAGGTGGCTTTAGCTGCAGATCTGAAGTTTGGAGCCTGGCATGGTCTCTGGTACAAACCCAGTGTTTGGCAAAGTAAAAATGACGAGCTGGAGTCTGCATTAAACATCTTCAATTTGTGTTTCAGGGCTGCTGTTAATAATTTAAGTTCAATGTGGTTTTCTTGCCTTTTATTTCTGATAATACTCTGTTTCACAGACAGCACAGTTTCCAAAAGCTAATGTACTGTCCCCTGTCAGAAAGAACACTTCTATAATTGAACATGTCATGAATAATCTTACATTTTCAATGCAACTTTTAAGCTTTGGGATCACGTTACCATTTTGCAAACATGTAGGAGACCATAGCAAAAGAAATATGAAAGTAGCAAAAGAATAATTAGATAGAGTTAGAACTGAGTGAGCCACTGCATCAGGAGCCAGTAGGAGAAGCCCACATAGCTCTTGCCATGTGGGAGATGCAGTTTGTGCCAGTAAAGCACAGGATGGAGCCAAATCTGAACTGCACAGTTCTCTACAGATGCAATGTGTGGATGTCTGGGCATGCCTTTAGCAATAGGAATAGATTATAGGCCTACTGAGATGATGCAAGACAGAACCAGCTGGATGTAGCTCCTAGAGTTGGAGCAGGAACGACAACCCAGGGAAGGAGGTAGCACTAAGGTTTTATGGGGGATAGATAGTTACAGTGCCAGAACTTCTCAAATACTATCTGAATTCTTCTTAAATACCTATGTGTTTAATCTGTTTATTTAAGCCAAGTATATAAATAGTTTGTGATGCCACCTAAGGAGGTGACCAGATCAAGCCCTGCATGCAGCTTTTGGTATGTTGAGGTGTTTCATTCTTAGTACAAAATACACAAGTGACATCTAGTGGGGTATGGTGGTAATGAGGCAAGATTTTCCATGCAGTACTGTCTCTACTTCAATGTTCACCTTGTTCCAGACCATGAGGGAGGGCAGTCGGGCAAAACCTGCAGTTTCTCACTGTCTTCCTGGAGGAATGATTAGATAAGTTTGTATTTCTGTAGCAGATGGAAATACAGCAGCAGGCTGGCAAAGAATAAACGTGCTAATGTCACATATTTGATGCGGCTTTCTTGAATAGGCTTGTCAGCTGAAGACTGAAACTATTACTTACGAAGAGAAAGAACAACAGCTTGTCAATGACTGCGTGAAAGAGCTGAGTATGTCCTTGTTTCTTTTCACTTCTCATTTGAGATAGGTCAGGGGAAAAAGATGGGGGGGAACCAACAAAAAAGCAAAACCCAAGTCAGATCAGTCAGTCATGGTTTTGCTGTGGTACTTATTTTCATTATAGAAACGGTGAGGAGGAAGGTTTTGGCTGAAATTTCACAGCAGAAAATCCTGATTGTAAGCTGTGTCTTTTGCAGTTGCAAAACAGTTTTGCACTGATAGTGTTAAGGGGAAGTGTGGTCTCCTTTGTAGCATGAGCACTTTGTGTCTTTCTGTTTTCATGTCTACTTGTTGTCTTTCAAGTGTACTTTGCTGTGTATTGGGGCAGGATTCTGCTGAATGATGGGAAGTTCCAAAGAGCATCTTTCTGCTTGCTTTTCTGCTTTTGTGATGCTAACTGTAATCACTTATCTTAAAGGAGATGCAAACATCCAGATTGCCAATATCTCTGAAGAGTTAGCAAAGAAAACCGAAGACGCTGCCCGGCAGCAAGAAGAAATCACCCACCTTCTCTCTCAGATAGTCGACCTGCAGAAAAAGGCAAAAGCTGTAAGGAATCCAGTTGCAAGACTGCCATTGTTATTTGCTGCTGTTGTAGCTGAAAGACAGATTACTATCCTCTATATACTGGAGTCTAAAGGAAATCTTCCACCCTCCTTTATCTGGGTGACCTTGTTTGGTGTTTAATATCTAGCATACTTGACTAGAAAGCATCAGTTCATTAAAAGATTCAGATGTGATATATCAAATAAAATTGCTAAATGTATTTTAAATGTTAGCTGTGAAATTCTGCCCTCAACTTAATAGCTTTGGTAAGATAAGAATGTTAGTGCAAGTCTTTCACTGGGCACATTTTAGGTTCATTGGAGGTTCATTTAGCAGGGCACAGACTGATGCTGCATGTTCTCCTATTAGCATTTGAAATGTTTTTAAACTAACATGTGGACTAATGTTACTGCAGAGGTGGTCTTGAGAAAAGCTAGATTTTTCCTACCTAAGCTACTTTACTTTTCCTACTTACCCTGTAGTATAGAATACAAACATGATCGCAGGACTAAACATCAGTCTTTCTAATGTTTTTTGGCATAGTGTGCAGTTGAAAATGAGGAACTTGTCCAGCATTTGGGAGCAGCTAAAGATGCCCAGAGACAGCTCACGGCGGAGGTGAGTACATTACTTAGTATTATAATAATCAAGTAGTAGGGCAATGACTGTTCGCTTTACCACAAGAGTTTTAGTCTAAGCTGGATCAGAAGTATTGAATTATTTTGCCTATGTATATGGAATGAAGGAACATTTATGTTCCTGGTAGAGTCCAAAACTTTATCTGTCCTGTTCTCTCCTTCAGTTGGCACACATTTGATAAACAGGCTTGTGGGCTATGTAGGAACCCCTCTAGAGGCTGACTTCTCTAGGCCTGTAGTTTAAGCCTATTTTGAAGTGAGATAGCATGAAAGAGCTCGTGCATACTGTATTTGTTCAGTTAATAACCCAAAGGTGGTCCAGAATTGCTGTCTGTTTTCCGGATGCTACATTCACGTGGACAAAATGGACAAAAATAGAATGAATAAAGCTTGATCCCTTTAGGAAGTGTCTTCTACTTGGACTACTTGGTGTTGAAGGTGCAAATGCCCGTAGATGTTTTTCCTGCTGATGGGCCTTTTATATCTGTGGTG
Source organism: Forpus xanthops (assembly GCA_032466535.1). Lineage (NCBI taxonomy): Eukaryota > Metazoa > Chordata > Aves > Psittaciformes > Psittacidae > Forpus > Forpus xanthops. The sequence goes on from JASSUY010017044.1 coordinate 15,017, forward strand.
CTCAACAAAGATTGAGCTCATCCTTCTCCATCCCCTTCTTAGGAAGGACATTAACAGGGTCTCTGTTTCTAAGCTAAGTAGCTTATTTTTAAGAAACTTGTAGAAATGTGGTATTTCGGACTTCTGCTCCTTTGCCAAACTTGGTTGAAATGGCTGATGAACTCAAAACACCTAGGAGGGAACACAGGCATCTGAAGACAGAGTGAATACTTAAGATGTGTTTCCTGGGAAAGCTAAGCTAAAATTAAGGCATAGTCTTAGGTTGGTATTTTATATGTTTTATATTTGTAAGCCTGTCTTGGTTTGAAAATTCCCAAGTCCTTTGGAACAATGTGTAATGTCCTTCCCATGCTGTTTGCCACTGTGGTGGTCATGGCAGCAACTAGGCACTATACCTAATCAGACTAAGGATACTTTCAGCTCTGTGTCTTCTTGGTAGTGGCTTCATGTTCATACTTAGGGTAGGCAATAGAGTAAGCAGTTCCTTCCCACAGCATGATCATATGTCATTGTATGTGTGCGGGCGCATCCCACCCTTCCTATTACTAGTCCATGTTATTAATGATTTTCAGTGATATTCACTTGTTGGAGCTCTCTACCTTTAAAGTGGAATATTGTTCCCTACACCATTATTATCTTTTAGCATTGTCAAAAGAACTTGTAGGCTTTTTCTGATGACAGTGCAGCCCATAAGGTCTGTTTTCTATACATTACAGTTGCGAGAGCTGGAAGACAAGTATGCAGAGTGCATGGAAATGCTTCATGAGGCTCAAGAAGAGCTGAAAAACCTTAGGAACAAGACTATGCCAAATGCTGTATCACGTCGGTACCACTCTCTCGGTCTCTTCCCTATGGTAAGCAGACCTAAGAAGAAAAACTGGCATTCTTCTAGTCACTTAAAACATACATTCTAGTTCTTGAATAGGTTGCACATATATTCTTGGTTTAAGGTCGCTCAAAATTCAGTGGTTCATCGAAAGAATATTAGTTGCTAATGTGTATTATGGCAACATCCCTTAACAGCAATGTGACTGCTGTTACCGACTCTGTTCACCTAGTTTCATTTGATTATGACATAATGACATCCTCGTGACATTAAAAACATGGGGAATATGCAGTGCCCTCAAACAAAGGAACAAAAAAGAGTGAATAAGAATATGTAGGTAAGCTCAGTGCCTGGCTCTGCTTGCCTGTGTATCTCTACAGTAATTTCTTTGCTTCTGAGACTACTGACATCAGTGAAGCTTCTTTTGAGTTACGTTAATGTAATCAAGCAATAGGAGCTGGCCCTTGTGGTCTTTAGCCATGTCTCATCTTACTGCTGAGAAACAACACTGATTACATTTGTGCTTACAAGAACTGAATTGTCAGCAAAGGGTTAGCTTGACTTTTTGTGTTCCCTTCTGAGACTGAGCGCAGGCCAGGTGGAAGTACAGACATTTAATCATACAAGTAGTGCTTGCACAAATACAGCTGTAAGCAGTAAAAATGTCTTTTGTGTGGGTTGGGTGGATTAATGTTGTGAAAGGGAAAACTGTTTTCTGTTAAATGAAAGCTAATTAAGCAAAACTTTATACATGCAAGATGGATGTTACTGAGTAGGGAGTTCAGTCTGGGAAGTTGAGGCACCTGAGTTCTGTTGTTGCTGTGATGTGGTTTTAGGGGCTATGGCAATGTTATATGGTTTTGGATGGTAACTGCTGTGGCAGTATGAAGCTAAGCTGCAATTGGTTAGTGATTTAGATACACACATTAGTTTCCAGCTTTACAGTCAATCTTCATTTTTAAATGTTTCTTTTTTTTCAGCGATGCACCTTATTAGTTGCTAATAATTTTTATAAGTCATTTATTACTTTCTGCAATGACAACCTATTGAATCCTATGGTATTTGTTTCTCTTTTGTGCTTATTTTTAACAGGATTCTTTGGCAGCAGAGATAGAAGGGTCAATGAGAAAAGAACTGCATTTAGATGAACCCGACTCTCCTGACTTTGCGTACGACTGGAAAGAATTGGTTCCTTATTGACTGATCATATCTGGAGTTAATTATTATTTGACGAGAGAGGGAAAGACAGGAAATAGTTGAGCTAGGGATTTAGAAAGAAATACTTCTGGCAGAATGTGAATGATAGAAAGCAAAGTAAATTGTCTGATTATTGGGGTGGTTATATTTTCGACTAAGGCTACCAAACAAAAACGCCTATTTATTACATAGAGAGTTTTGTTTTGTCTTATTATGCTTTTCTCCTAATTTTTGAGTGCTGAGAATGAAAAAAGGTTGGTTTTCTTGTGTAGTTTCTTCAGTTAACGATTAGGGGATGAGTTCAGTTCCTCAGGTTCTCTCTTCAGGTTTTATAACAGAAGCTACCAGGTAATTATTGATCTAATCCAGTTTTTATAGTGAGAACACCAGTGCAGAATGGGGTTCAGAGTGGTTGGTACTTGGTTGGTACCCTGGCAGTGTTACCTTCAAGCAATTTCTGCTGAAGTATCATCTGATCTTAATCTTGAGGCAGATGAACAGTGTTTGTCATGATATCAGGACAGCGGTTATAAAGAATGAGCTGCAGAAGGAGGTCAGAAAGTAGTTTTCCAGCCTTGGCAGCCGCTCTCTAGGTTCCTGGTCTATTATAAGGGGATTGGAAACTGGTTTCAAAAAGGAAAGGTACAAGACTTGCTAACATAGAGGTACTCAGTAGAGTAAGTTCAGGTTCTCTTTTAAAACAGATTAGCCAGTTCATAGTTAAGAATGGAATGGAGAACAGTTTTGGTTCCTAAAAACTTACTCTCATACAATGGCTTGAAGGTGTTTGTAGCGGGCGTATGGGAGTGCCCTTTCACTTAATTTTTGTTAGCATTTGACTGTAATTGAGAATTATGCACATAATTCTCAGATAGTTTGTCTGAAATAATCTGGGATGATGGAAGTATTTTGTTCATGGATTGAATGTGATGGACAGACTTTAGTGAGTTTGAGGCCCTGTGCGTGCTACTTTACAGAAACTGTAGGTGTTGGAGGTGGGAATAGGAAGGGTCGTTAACAAGCTGTTACCTGTTCCTCTGTTCAGTCTTAAGGTAAGAAGGCACTGTGTGAACATTAACTGCATCTGTGTCTTGCAGTCATCACAAGCGCGTCTTCGAGACAGTGAGAAATGTCAACCAAGTTGTCAAGCAGAGATCCATGACTCCATCACCAATGAATATCCCAGGCTCTAACCAGTCCTCTGCTATGAACTCAGTCATGTCCAGCTGCGTCAGCACTCCACGTTCCAGTTTCTATGGGGGAGACATCTCTAACATTACAATAGACAACAAGACCAATAGCATCATCTTAGAGACAGAATCCTCTGATAACGGGTCAGTACAGTAGCACTGGACTTTGCTTTTGCTTTGCTTCTAACACAAAAGCAAAGTGTTTCTACTTTCCTCTTTTTGTCTTGCATTATGCAGTTAACACAGTGACATACATCTTCTGAAGTTATTTATTTTGTGCTTACAGTTCTTGAGCACTCAAGTTTATTTAGAAATGAAAGCTTTTTGAAAGTACTGTATCAGTGTCTGCAGCTTGTGCCTATTCTGAGCTGCAGCATCTCCATATGATGTAAAACTGCCCTTTATCCTTGGAACCCTGGGTCAACACTTAAACCAAATAATATTTGCACCATTTTACATTAACGCCAGCAGGTTCTGATCTAAGTTGCAGCTGCTGCTAACTCTTCTGATCCTAAAATTAAATAGTGTGCATGTGTAGGTTACCAAATATGACAACTTGTGAATGAAATCAATCAGAACTTTGCTCTTCTAGCTACTTACTTCTCCCAGTACAGCTCCACACAGTGCTGCATGTATTTTTCAGTAAAAACTACTTAATATCTCAAAACAATTAATATTGTTCATATATGTGAACATAATGAACATATATGTTCATTTATATATGTCAGTATAATACACTCATGTGACTTGTACTGGTATTCTTGCAGTGTTGGCCCTGTAAGGTGTGACCTGCTTACTTGTGTCTATTATGTTTACACAAAGTCAACAAGTAGACATTTCTACTTCAGAGCTTCCTCAGAAGAGGTGAATGTGCAGCTTTTCCAACCAGGAGTTTCCAGGCAGGAGCTAGGATTCAAGCTGGGTTCAGTATGAAAGAGAAAACTTGTTGGTGTTTGCCTTTCAGCTCTCCAGACATAGTAATTTAAAGGTGAATGTCTCAAAATCATCATATGGAAGTTTTAAGCATCTCTAAGTATTTCTTTCTCTCCCTCCCCTCCTCTTTTCTTTGCATGTGTGTGTCTGTGTCCCCTGTTACCTTTTAGAAATGAAGACAGGATGAAGAAACCTGGAACTCCAGGGACTCCAGGCTCCAGTGACCTAGAGACTGCCCTTCGAAGGCTGTCCCTCAGGAGGGAGAATTACCTTTCAGAGAGGAAGTTCTTTGAAGAAGAGCAGGAAAGGAAGCTGCGGGAGCTGGCAGAAAAGGGTGAACTCCACAGTGGTTCCATTACCCCCACAGAGAGCATCATGTCACTGGGAACTCACTCGAGGTTTTCCGAATTCACTGGATATTCAGGAATGTCTATCAGCACTCGCTCCTACCTGCCAGAAAAGCTTCAGATTGTGAAACCACTAGAAGGTGATAACAAAGGGCCTCGGCCTTTATCTGTTGTTCTTAGTGACTCTTTGTGGTCTCTTATCCATCACCAGAAAGCAGGAAATCTTTGCAATACGTATTCTTTTTACTTTAGAGACAGTACTCCACGCTGTTGGTTTGAAATCTTCTAACTACTGTGTTTTTCCACAAGCCTTAAAACAATTCCAGCCACGACAGTAAAATAAGTGTTGCAGGCCACACATGCAGTGCAGCTTTACAGCTGATCTAAATCTTAATGTTGCTGTTTCACACTTAGGAAAGTTGCTAAGTATCTGAAATCTTAGCAGTAGAAATATTTGTTCATCAAATCTCAGTTCCGCAAATAAATGTGTGGAAATACCTTTACCTACTTCAAATAGTGCAGTTTGTCCAATGAAACTGTATCTGTGGTTCAAACTTTACCTCTGGACGTCAATTGGCAGTTTGAGTGGCCATACATGAGTCTCTATGGCTTTGAGTTTCATGTGTGAAATAAGTTTGGGTTTTTAAAGTCAAATTTCCCCCATGTTACTCTCTCAGAAAAAGGGAAGATACAGGTAGATGGTAGTCAGGGTAAGAGCTTTATTTCAAACTGTATTTCTATAGTCCATCTTACAAAGCTGACCCAGCACATATCATATAGCCTGCCTGGCTTTCTTCAGTCCCTTCAGGTTGTTGCTGGAAGTTAGCTGAGTGAAGGCCTTCAGGTTTTAAACTAAATGCAGCTGTTTTCCTATAGCGCTTTATAGATGCGGTATTTACGTGGTTTGGTTTCTCCCTCTCTTTTCCTGTTACAGAACTCTTATGTTACATTAGATTGTCTGCTTGTTTTAACTGCAAAGTTCCCTTTGTTCCTCTTTTGGGAACAGATTTGTTTCATTTATGAGGAGCGTTTAGCATGGCACATACTCGGAAGCAAAACTAACCCTTCCTGTGTCCTGAAGTGATGTGCTGTATCTCCATATTCAAATGAAACCATAGGCACAGTGCACAAGTCCATACTGTTTAGCAAATTTTAGTAGGTTTTCATGACTGCTTTTTAAATGGTAGTAAAGTTCTTGTACCACATGAGAGGAGGAATAATCCAGCTTTCTTTCAGTTACCGGTTGCTACCACTGTAACAGATTTCTGTCACCATCCCATTATATCTGCTTTTTTTCTTCCAATAAACTCTTAAAATCATTATCATCTTTCTGTCTGTCTGGGGCTTTTTTTTTTCCCTGATTTTGTTCATTCTCACTGGGTCATTTTTTGTCCTTAAAATCATCACACCTTTTCAAGTACTTCTGGTTAGCTTTAGATCTCATCTGTAGTATATTTGTGTCTGCCTCTTTCATAAGCTTAGCGTTTGTTACCTTTTATTACATACACGTTTACAGTCCCGTTCCTCATTTCAGCTTACTTTTGTTCCTGAGTATTTTTCAACATCATGAATACTTTCAAGCTACGGAGGCAGAATGCTCTGCTGTAGCTGCAGACTGGGATCAGTACCTGTGCCTGTTTTATTTATTGCTGGTTTCCTAAGGGTGCTTATGCTGTATAATGGAAGAAACAAAAATCACTCCTATGCTAAATTTCCAGTTAAGGGCTTCAAGTCCCTTAAAGCAACCTTTGAAATCCCACAGTAAAATAAATAGGGTGACAGCAACAAGAATCTTCTTTTGCACCTTTAAAAATACCTCAAATCGCATACTTCCTTTTAGTCAGATAGTGACTGCAGGATGTGGCTTGGTTTAGTTACAGTCCTGTGGATGGTTTTGTTGGGCTTGGTTTTAAACTGTGCAGCTGCAGCCCTAAGCACAAAATAGCACTCCCTGTGTCCTGTAGAACTGGAAGCGTGAACTGATTGTCTTTACCCGCTTCATTACAATTGAGGCAGCAGCACATCCCAGATTTCTAGGCTTCCTCTGACCCATAGTATACATGTGATTGTGCAGGTATAGGGAATAGAACCCCAAATTTCATTTACTCTGTTCATATGCTTAGTTTGCTTTTGCATTTCCTCTTGCTTCGGCTTGGCAGGCCCACTGTTACACGCAGGAGAACATGATGTATAAGATGTATAGGAGCCTGGGACAGAATATAGGCTATAGTTTCCCCTATTCATTTGACTTTTGCTTGCTTTTTGTTTGGGTTTGGGGTTTTTTCATACTGAGGGAGCTGACAACTACTGCACTGATTTCTGCAGTGTTAATTTCCTATATGGCAAACTTATATCTTCCTTCCACACGTTTTTAGGAGACAGAGGTTAAACTCGGGTAACCTCCGTTTTTGGTGCTGAAACTCAGGCCACTTTGATTTCCAGATTCCAGAAGAAACTGATAACATGTAATGTCAATAAAGCTCTAAATGCAGGCATTCTGGTGAATATCTTTCCATGGGAAAGATTTAATATGTTATTAGTTAAATGCTTATACTCAGAAAAACCTCTGCAGAGTGTAAGTTTTGGTGAGCTTTAAAGTGAAGAAGATAGCATCTGCGGAAGTTTGCATGTGGAAGTTAATCAGCAACAGGATCTCTACGTGCGCGCATCACAGAAAGGGATTTTGATCTGTGTCATTCTTTAATTGTTGAGAGTGTTGTCATACAGCAAAAGGCCTGACAACATCTGGCACTTCTCCACATTTTGGAATGTTTTACAGATGTAGAATCAAACCCCTCGACCTTTGTGACAGTTCAGGAAGGAATACAAGTTCTAGGGATGTCTTCCCTACAGTTATTTATTTTGGGGTTGTAAGGGTTTCTACTTCTTGAGCCTCAAGTGTGCCAATCCTCTTTAGTCTCTCAAAACTTACTTTATATAGAGGCAGAGGGTAAGCTAGCGTCAATATTGAAGCTGATAGAGCAGATCATTTATTCTGAGTTAAAACCTGCAGATTTGAAAAGTGATACATGCTTAATTAAAATGCTACTCACTGATTCAAATAGTTCAAAAGACTTCTCCCTGTTTATTCCCAACTTACAATAAGCTTCCTGTAATGCAGTATATTTATTATGAAATGACAATCTTTCTCATTCCATGGGGTTTTTCTCAGATGCAGAATAATGTAGGTAAGAACCATCCCTTCCCTGGTTATTACAGTGGTTTAGATTTGTACATACACCATGCAACAAGTTCAGCTTTCGTGAGACCTTTGTGTGCCTCCTTGGTGAATGAGTCGGTATTCTGCTTTGGGGAGAGGGGACAAGAACAACATAACAAAAACTGCTCTGGTTTGAATGGTAGAAGTGAAATAAAGGTGTTTTCCTTGTGTCATAGGACCACAAATGTATAGTTTCAAGTTACACGGCAGTGATTGGTGGGCACATAGGATAATGTAGGCCCTTGTGAGCAGTGTTCAGTTACTAATTGAGGAGTCAGATCACACCCTCCCCTAATTTCAGTGGGCCCATCTTTAATAAGAGAAATTTAATCTGATATATTGCTGTTTCTGACTTACTGTCTCCTACTGAGTGCTGAATATTGAATGCTTTTCCCTGTGAAATGCACCGATTTCCTCCAAACATTTTTCTGCCAAGGATGAAGCTACAGGTATGGTAGTATGTAGTTACATGGTAGTTGAGTTCTTGTACCATAGGGGCTTGGATAGAGATAGACTTGATGTGTAGGTCAGAGGTATCTGCTTACATGTGCCTGAAGTTTGTGTGTCTTTCTAACGTAGGAAGCTGAAATTGCTATGCAATCTATGTGACTTCTGCCCTGTTAGCCACCAGTAGTAAATTTGGGCATGTTTTCAGCATCTTTCTTAGTGTGAGCTTACTGTGGGAATATGTGGTATATGTTCCTCTTAGAGCTTTCTGTGATGGTGTTCAAATCAGCTGTTAAAGTCTTTCTGCTCGTGCTTACTCCTGTGAGTTTAGGGATGAGAATATTGATGGGGAGAGGATGTGCATAAGTATGCCACATTTTACCACCAGTCTTTGCCTATCTAAGTGCTGATGCAATCAGTTTATTTGCTATTAATGTGGAAGTGCTGAAGAGCAAGTGAAACGCTTTTGCCTCTCAGCATGTCTTCCTAGAAATATTAAAGCCAGAAACATTAAAGGTTTGGAGCTCCCAATCCTTTGGTCTTCTGGATGGACAAAGTGGGATTTTCTACCTTTCAGGTCCTACATCGATGGCTGATTTATTTTGGTTGTCTGTCTTGTTCCATTTCAAGGTTCTGCCACTTTGCACCACTGGCAGCAGCTGGCTCAGCCTCATCTGGGCGGCATCCTGGACCCAAGGCCTGGGGTTGTCACTAAGGGCTTCAGGACCTTGGACCTGGACCTGGATGAAGTGTACTGCCTTAATGACTATGAGGAAGATGAGACAGGTGACATTTCTTACAAGGGCCTAACTACCTCGACGCCAGTGCAGCACACAGAGACCTCAGGTGAGAGGTCACAAGCACAAGTGACTGTTTCAGACAACAAGAATAACCCCCGCCAATCTCAGGCTTTCACAGAGGAGATGCAGGAGTCCACGGCTGACGATGATGAGGGGTCTGGTGAGGGAAACTCATTAAGTCCAGTAAAACTGACATCTTTACAGGATATGGATTTCTGGGCCATTCTCACATCTGTCCAGAACAGCATCCATAGTGTTGCTTTGTGTGTAGCATCTGCACGTTAATGCGTGCAGAACATAACCATTCTAACATTGGCTCAAAAATCCTTTCTTTAATAATCTTTTAATTTGACTTTTTAGGGTTTGATTTGTTTTTGTTTTTTTTTTTTTTTTTGGTTTTTTTTTCAGTTAACAGCATCTGTGGTTGATGTTTTACTCTATTTTGATAAGAGAAGGCTGCTAAAAGGAAGTGGTTTGTTCACAATGCTTTGTTTGGCACTTATGTAACTTTTATGTGTATTTAGTGCACTCTTTTCAGTGTATATAATGCATAGATGATATATATTTTGTAGGCTTATAGTGCAGAGATTCTTCTGAGTGTTCATAAGACATGATGCTATGCTTTAGATTTTTGTACTTTTGGGAAAACCAAAGACTAACTGATGACAAAAGGTTCATCTAGGTTGCCTGTGCTGAAAAATGGAAGTGCCTTGAGAATCAAGCAAAGAAATAGAATCACAGAATAGTTTGGGTTGGCAAGGACCTTAAAGCTCATCCAGTTCCAACCTCCAGCCATGGGCAGGGACACCTCACACTAGAGCAGGTTGCTCCATGCCTCTGTGTCCAACCTGGCCTTGAATACTGCCAGGGATGGGGCAGCCACAGCTTCTCTGGGCACCCTGTGCCAGCGCCTC
>JASSUY010017046.1:0-33042 GCA_032466535.1 Forpus xanthops
AAGCAGAGACAGGACACCTGACCCAAACTGACCAAAGAGGTATTCCATACCACAGCACATCATGCCCATTATATAAATTGGGGGCAGTTACCTGGAAGTGTTAGATCACTGCTCGGGTAGAGCTGGGTATGGGTTGGCAGGTGGTGAGTGGTTGTACTCTCTGCCCTTGTTATTTGCCTTATCATTATTAGTGGTAGCAGCAGTGGTTTGTGTTATACCTCAGTTACTGGACTGTTCTTATGTCAAGCCATGGGAGTTACATTCTCTCCATTCTCCTCCCCATCCCTCTGGGAGATGGGGAAAGAAAGGGGTGGGGAGCCAACAAACTGTGTGGCTGATTCACAGCCGACTTAATCATGGCAGGGGGGTTGGAACTGGATGATCTTAAGGTCCTTTCCAACCCTAACTATTCTATGATTCAATGACAGCTGGGTTGCTCTTTTGGGAGGAGAAGAGGATGGAGAAAGGAAGGTACAAGGACGGCAGAAAAAAATGAAATGAGCATCATTTCTATCTTCATGGTAGTGCCTGTCAGGCAGTTGAAGCAGGATAATAAACCACAGCTGCTGTTCTGATCAAATGACAAGAGTCTAGCTTTCCTCTATGAAAGGAGGACTGAGGGGGGGGTGTCCATCACTGCATCAGCCCCCTTTCCAGGCCTGACACCATCAGCAATCATGTACCACGTCGTCACAAACCCCATCCGATTTAGTGTAACTTTTATAGGTGATAACTTTTTGTCCAGTTCAAACAATTCCTTTACCCTGCTACAGCTGGCAGAACTACTTAGTGAGTTTTACTCCCTTGGACTATGGCTTCTCAATTTCCATTTTGTAATTTAAAGAGAGATGCTAACATACATGGTTTAGTGGGAGGTGTCCCTGCCCATGGCAGGGGGTTGGAACTGTATGATCTTAAGGTCCTTTCCAACCCTGACTATTCTATGATTCTACGATTTTTGTGATATCTGAACACACAATGAAATAAGGAACATCTATAAACACACAGTTTCTCTTGACAACTGATCTAATACAGGTAATTACCATTGAAGGCAAGGTTGGACAGGGCTTGGAACAAACTGGTCTAGTAATGGTGTCTCTGTCTGTGGCAGGGGACTGGAACTGGATGAGCTTTAAGGCCCATTCCAACCCAAATCAGCCTGGGATTCTATGACAATTCCTTATACTACTCATACATAAGCTACATGGCATGAAAATGTCATGCTGATAAACAAGCAAACCCCACTTTTGCCATTAGAAGTTCTCCCATAAAGGCACTTTCAAGAGACAGACATGAAACAAAGTGAGTACTTTGAATTGCTTCTGAGTGACATCCTGCCGGTGAGGACGCAGGAACTCCAAAACCAAGGGGATGATATCTCTGCAACAGAAATTGTATGTTCCCAGGGCTGTGAAGAATGCTTGCTGAGCTTTACTTCTGACCTGCGGGAAGAGGGACGTCACTGAAAGCCTTCTGAAGCAAAAACATACAATATGAAACCAACATCCTTATACGGTTACTTATGCATTGAGTTTGTGATGTGTTTGTGCACAGAAACAGAATCATAGAAGGCTGTGAAGATCACGCTGTGCTGCCTCTCACCCTCACAGTGCTTTATAGAAACCTGCTTTTTATTTGTAGCATTCACTTGAGAACAGCTATAAAGCTCAAGGAAATCCTTTATGCTGCCAAGACCAATTGATGTGTTTGTCAGGTGACTGAAAAAGCCAACAGCTACAAGGACAGATGCAGACAGCAGAACTCTAAACAACCCATAGACACTGTGGATGGGTCTGAATTTATATATATACACACAGGGCTCCCGCCAGGCAGAGTTCAGAATCCAACCATCATCCCAACCTAAGTTCACAGCCTCTTCACCCAGTTAAGTTCTTTGCCTGACAAAGGGACTTAAAGCAAGAACTATGCAACTAATGCAAATTAGTAAGATTTCCTGCTGCCATGGAAACACATTGAAAAGCAAAGATCCTGAAAATGTAACTTGAAGAGATCAACAATTTATTTCATTTTAAAAGGTTTGTTCCTTACCTGACCATACGAACTTGTGGACAAACACAAGAGATCTCTGATCATCTCCTGGTGGGAAGTTTTGTATTCACAGCCTTCCATCGTCAATGTCCTCAGCTAAATTGCATAGGAAACACAAATAAAGGACAGATCTGATTTCACATGTTTCACTGGTAAGAGAAACACTAGTGCAGGATTATTGCATCTTCTGCTGAACAGCAACAGAAACCAGCTTTTCAAGTAGTTAAGGGAGATTTAAGTGAAAGCATTACCTCATGCTGCAACATCACTCTGTCTATCAGCAAAGCTCTGATATGCTGCTTCTTTCCTTGAAGCTGGAAGCAAACACAATCTGGTTTAGATGTCAGATATTAGCAAGCTGTACTGACTGAACCCCCCTGGCACTCTTCTTCTAGGAACAGGCAAATTTCAGGCACAAATTCTTGGCAGACAACCCCGATTTTTTTTGCCCTGGTGAAGTTTTCTATTTGCCTATTGCTCTGTGAGCAAAAGGAAGCTCTGGTCACAGTAATGTCTCAGTTAACAAGGACAAAGATGAAGCATCATGCCAAATCTCAGACCATGGACCAAGTACGTATACAAACAGGGCTCTACAATTTGGAAACTCTAAGCCATATACTCATAAGATTTCCAAATACAGGTATAAAAGGGACATTCTCACTAAGGAATTTGATTTCAGAGATTTCAAAACCAATTTGGACGGTAATTAAAAATGAAGTCTTTCTGAACATGAGGAACTATTCCCACCCTTCACCTAAGCTGTACAGAGAGAAACCACTGACCCTGTTCTCCATTGATTTTTTCACCAGGTTGAAGCTCTTCCATCGTGAATCAAACTCATGCTTGTGAGAGCCTTGGAACTGTAAAACATCACTGATGATCTGCAGAAAGACCAAGATGCCAATGTGTGGTTATTTTACAAAACAAGTGATTCTTTTGCAAAACAAGTGATCTTGTCTTTAGTATTACAAGTTATACCTTTATTATGAGAAATAAAGACTTGGTATCATCTTCTGAATTATCAAGTATGTAGCCTGCAAGTGGAAGTAAAGTTATTATCAGACAGGAAAAGTGCTTTAAAACGACATCATTTTCTTTCTACAAATTTATATATGCAAAGCAAATGAAACAAGTTTCTTATCTATGAAATTATTAAGTCTTAAGAGCAAAACATGGTACTTTCTAGGCAGGAGTGGTTAAACTTACGCAGCAGTTTCCGTGTGACCTTTGCAATTGCTTCGCGATAATTCTCTCTTGATAAATCTAAAGAGAAATTAAACATATTTTTCTTTATGCGACAGTAGCATAACTTACAAAAAGTAATATATAGGTTAAGTCACTGGAAAGACAGACTGCTCAGAACTGGCAGTATGGACTAGTACAAAAACCACTACTTTGTTCTATCCAAGGACATATCTCTCTGGGCTAATCTTTATTTATCAAGCCAACAGTATGTTTGGTTGGAACTAGATGATCTTAAGGTCCTTTCCAAGCCAAACCATTCTGTGATGCTATGTTTTTTACAGGTACCTAACCTTCTTTATCTACGTTGACAACTGGCTTAATTTCTAACCACATATTGAAGCAGATTATTTAGCGTATGAAAAGTAACACATTAAGCAGGGTAAAAAAAGTAATCAGAATATAGATATAACGTATCAAGCCAGTATTAGCCTGGAGACATCTACTTACCGTACTCAACACCAGTGTATAGTTTTGTCTCTTCCAAAGACACCAGACTCGGGACCCTGCATGAAAACAGACTAAGCATCACTACACATGATAGAAATAATTGACATTTAGTCTACTTTAACCAGTTACATTTCATGCCAGTAGCACCAGAAACGTTTGGATTTACTAACAGCATGCCTCAGTTCTAACATTTATAAGTCAGATACACCTATGGGTCAGAGACCAATGCATCATAAGCACACCATCATGAACCCAGAATCTCGATTACTCATTTAACAGAACCTCATCAGTTCTGTCTAAATAGCCAGATTTGGTCTCATTGTCAAAACTATGAACACACTCATCCAAACCAGCATGGCTCCTACTGGCCTTCATCTAGGAAGGACAGATGAATCTGACTGCTGAGGCAGAACCCTCTCCCAACAGCTGATGGAGCTCTTATGAATTTGGTCCTTTCTTTATAAAGCAAGGAAACGTACCCATAACCTATAGAAGTCCTACTTCTTGCTGTATGAAGTTCACTATTAATAACCATAATGGCAAACAAAGCCATGCTTCTTACAAGATTCGGGCTAAACTTATCTACCCACTTTTTTAAAGTGAATTCTTCATCCTTGGCGATTTGCTTTTCTGTAAGCATGGATTAAATACATGCTGAGATATCATATGCTGTTGCAGCCTGCTCCTAATGAGAGAAGCAGCCTTTCTCCTTGATTCCTGCCATGCTGTTGCCTGCCATTCAAGCAAAACTGCAAACAGACCCCAGAAACAAGGCCTGCACATATTTGAGCACCTTTCAGTTGTTAAACAGGAAAATAAACCCCTTATGTTTGGGCTGAAAAGCATTCTGGTGGCAGGAGCAGGGTGCAGGCAGGCACAGTTTACAGCACTAACTGAAACCTCAGATCCAGTTCATCATCCAGCTCTACTCAAAGCTTTAAAGTTCATTCTACCCACATATTCCTTTTGCTGAGGTTTAAATGCCATAGCACCAAACTCTCTCCCACTTCTGTGACTTTCCTTTCATTCACTGAGCAGACTGGAGGATTATAAAGGAACAAATACTCATTATCTGCCTGTCTTGGCAAGAATCTTCAGGTACCCTTAAGCATCAAGAAGGAGAATGTAGCAGTTACACCTACTCAGCTCCGCTTTACAGCCAGCACAACAACAGTGCTGTACTACATGGTGCGTGATAAGCTATGGTTCACTAGAGTTGTAGGTGTAGTGGTGTAGGAGGTTCTGACAAGAAACCTCATGTGCTGGTCTGTTTCAGAAGTATACACATAGAGTGTTTTTAACTTTAATGTATCAAGCCATTTACCAATATCTACATTCAAAAATATTCCTACGCTGTCACTTTAGAACAGTGAATATCATCATCACTAGTGGTAAGTACTAAGGGTGAACACATAGGACTTAAAGTAAGGGTGGTTCTGAGTACTTTCAATAAAAGCTCTGGAGTTTAAACTCTCAGTGTTTCGTGTGCATTCCCATTGTGCAAAATGGGAACAGGCTTGGAAATCATAGATTCAGACTGGCTTGGGGCAGAAGGGGCTTTAAATCTTACACAGTTCCAACCCCTGCCATGGCCAAGGAGACCTTCCACTGGAGCAGCTTGCTCCAAGTTCCTGTGTCCAACCTGGCCCTGAACACTGCCAGGGATGGGGCAGCCACAGCTTCTCTGCTGCCTTACAGTAAAATAACCCCAAAACTCACAACAAATAACAATTAAACCCAAACTTTATTTCTGTTTTAAAGCGAGTTCATCAAAAGACACCTCCCACATTCAAACTGGATATAATTTTATGGGCATATGGGATAGAAAACAGTACTCACAGCAAGCTGTTTTATACTGCTTTTTAAATCAAAACATTCCAGTTACTTCTTGTTACTCAGTTACTTCTACTCTGGTTACTTCCAGTCATTCAGCCTGGAGAGGGCTCCAGGGAAACCTTAGATCAGCTCCCAGTGCCTAAATGTGCGACAAGAAACCTGGAGAGGGGCTTTGGACAAGGGTCTGCAGGGACAGGCCAAGGGGAATGGCTTTAAGCTGCCAGAGGGGAGACTGAGATGAGCTCTTAGGCAGAAGCTGTTCCCTGTGAGGGTGCTGAGGCACTGGCACAGGGTGCCCAGAGAAGGCTTCTTTTAGAGGCATAGAAACAAGTGAGTAAATGCCTAGTTTCCACTTCCTTTACACAAAGTAGCCTCAGCAGGGCAGCGCTGTCACCTGCCTTTGAGCCTTGCATGAATAAAGGTTAAGTACTCAAGTGTTTTTGTAAGACACCATGTCAAATTTCTATACCTTTATACTAGTTTGAAGTTCCTTAAAAACAGCCACCAGAAGCAGTTGTGTGACAACAGCAATAAGAAAGCACTAAAACCCAGAATGAAGGAATGCAAGCGCTAAGGTTTGTGACACAAAGGTTTTACTTACAGGTGAGCCACCCTTTCTCCTTTCAGAGGAGGCAGAATGTTCCCTGATCCAATCAAGCAGTTATGCACTATAGCAAGACACTGCTGCACATCATCTCTTGAACAAAGAAGAAAACCTCATTAGTTATCTGTTAAATGCTTCTAAATAGACAAATGATAAATCATGTTTCCTGGGAAGTTTTATACAAGCTTTTCTCTTTAGCTGCACCATTTCTAACAAGAGGGAGAAGTACAGAAACAGGCCATGCTTTTTGGGTCCAGCCTAATTACACCTCAGAACTCCACTGTTCAACTTTGCTTACTGAAAACCTCATTTTTGAGACTCTGTAGTCAGAAACTATGAAGGTAAGTTCAGTAGAATGAGATAAACTAGTGTCAAAATGGACAGATTTACCACAAAACCTGTGTCAACTAACTGTATCTAGATCCCTGAGAAAACCTATGAAACTTCCTTACTCCGAGGACAAAAAGTCCTTCCCACCATGAGCAGGAGGGAATACATCCCTTATGAGTGGTTATTTCCAGGGTGAAGATAAACAGCAATGCACCAGTGTGAACAACCTTTTCCTGTATCACTTTAGAGAATCAAGGAATTCTTTTTAAAGCCACCTCATATGAAGCAGTACACAGCTACAAACTTTGCCCTTTGTTTTCCTGATTTGTAGAGTAACTCCTTTCAGCCCTCTTAAGAGGTTCCTTAACTGAACAGCTCTCAGTACTCATGCATTACTTACCAACTCTCTAAATAGGTGTTCAGCAAAGGCTGCAAGAATTCTTTATTTTATTCTTTGTAACAGAAAATCTTACTCTGAAGCTCCTAAACATATATAAAAAACCTCTTTTTCAGTCATTACTCAGTGGGATATTGGAAGAAGTCTGACAAGAATTAAAGCCTCGGAATATTACAGTTCAAAGCAACAGCAGGCTCATCCAGTATCCCATTTATTCTGTTACTCTCTCAGTAACTAATGGTATTCTTTACTCTTTGCTACCCCACCTTCCAATTTAATTTGCAATCATGCACTTGGCTGTATTTTCCCAAATCACTATCTGATAGTTATGTTAGACAGCACAGTAAAGCCCTGACTAAACCAAAGTCCAGTCCTGTTATAAATTAACAGCTAGGTGTCAAAAGGGAAGAAAACCCAAACAAAAGAAGTAAGCACATAAAGAAACCAAAGACTTAAATAGCAAGTGTGTTTTCTGATCACTATTTGGTGGTATTGGTATAGACTTTTCCAGATAACAAAAAGTGGGGACATGGTAAGACAGAAAACCATGTAAGAGTCTGATCCACCATGTCCTGTTTCATGCGGGGCCACACTTCACATCATGAGGTATAACATCACAGGCTATGAACACTGACTGAAGTATATATAGCTTCAAGATGTGTAGGTTTAACATGAGGAATGAAGAATGTTTGAGATTCAACACTTGTAAACAGCTTTAGCTATTTGATACTTGTAAATGCATTAGGACATACTGAACTCATGACTATCTTGTGCTTAGGAAAGTCACAGGTTCACACTAACCGAGTTTAACAACATTGTGCAGCAGTACTCTTGGCTTCATTCCCATCTCTTACACCACTGACTCTGCATTCCCTCCTCTGTTTCAGCACTGCCACTTTTTGCAGGGACACACTATGTACTGACTCCACTTACTCATAGAAAGGAAGCAGAGCAAGGCCGATTTCCAAATCAGCTCCGTGCTCTCATAACTCAGGAACACAAATAGCGCCAAAATAACAAGATAAGGTTTTAGAGGAAGAGCTTTTTTAATGCTGACTACACTTCTATGGAAACAATTTGTGGTATGCATTTAAAAAGTTTTTGGAACAGAAGTGCCTTTACACCAACATTAACTCTTCTAAGATTATGTTTTTGCAGTGTGTCTGTTTAAAATACTATTATCCATTTTGTGATAGGCACTTCCAAGCTACATGTACTCTTAAGACTTGGAAATCTTAATATCAAAGACAGTGCAGCATCATAGTATTTTACTCCTTGTGTTTGCAGTGCCAGTATGATTGGCAGTAACTACTTAAACCAGACATGAACTGATAAATGCATGCTGTCCATATAACTTTAACACTGCTAACCTGGACATTTCCAGTTTTCCAGCTGCATAGTGCTCTAGTCTGATGAGCTCAGGCTGAAGGAAAGTATCCAGCAAATAAAAAGCAAAGTTTATTTCCTCAGAGGAAGGAACATGCCACTGGATGTCCAAGTTCCACAGGTCACCTGGTTTACCCCAGTCCTGTAGAAGAGACAGACATTTCTTATTAAGCAAACCATGAAGCAAGTTGTCTTTTAATCAACATTTAATATTTAAAAATCCTCACAAAAATTAATTAACTCTTGCTGTAAAACAGTAATCCTGACAGTTCCAAGGATAAAAAACCCCAATAACACAATAACATCAAACACAAATCCCAAGCCTACTATAATGTCTACATGTACCTGGCAAACAGCACACACCTGAAAGGACTAAGAGGGAAAGGACTACATTGGCTTAACTGAAATATAACTTTATTATTCCTTTGGCTAAGCACAAAAGTCTGAAATAGTCTTAAGTACAATCAGAGCTTTGGTACTCCTATAGAGAGCATAAAGAAGCTGCCCATTTAATAATAATTCTTTTCAGTTTTGAACCACAACCTGGTAACCTACTACTTTCATTTCAAAAACAAGAAAGCTAAAATGTTAAGTTGGATTCTCCATACAATGCTAGGTTATCCCATAACAAAGATCTCTTTATATTTGGCTTATAAAGAGCTCACACTTGCCATAAAATACACATCATTTCAGTATTTGGGAAAGTCAATATTTATTACTAATTCATATTCAAAGTTCATGCTTAGCACTGTATTAACAAATGGGCCTCAGTACTGTGTGCGTTCCGTTTTGTGCCCTTGTCCAACTTTACATGGCAATTTCAAAACCTCACCATCTGTCCTTAAAATGCTGGACTGATCTGAGTGGACAAAAGGTACAAAGAACTGCAGTAATGCACTCACTCAAGAAGCCTATTGCATGTCTTGGAAGAGCAGGTTAGTCCTCCAGGAATACCACTTGAGGAAGTGACACAACTGCAGTTTTATATGAAGCGCAGTAGGAAGCATCCAAGTGACAAAACTTGAGCACTGGCAATCAAGAGTTGATATACACTTTCTAAAGGAGCCACTGATGCATGGACCAGAGAAGTAATTGGGAATTCCCTCAATTTCAGAGGAGGAATTTAAAAACTAATCTATTTTTGCGTTGGCGCATTTAATTACGATGCCTTTCTTTGTTTTTAAGTGAGTATGTGGCCCAACTGGATGGTGCCATCCGTTTATAAAGCTGCACTGGCTTTCAGTAACAAGCATTAGATTATCAGCAGCTATGAAGTTATGTGAAAGAACGCTTCACAGCAAAATGCATGCTTATATTCCAACAGGCCAGCTGAAAACCACTGCACTGCTCATCTGCAATACTGATATATTGACCTCAAAGCCTTAACAGCAGACTAGAGCATTGCTTGTGACAGTATCAGTGATTTTAACATTGCCACTTCTACTTTCATTTTATCTCTTTGTCCATTTGTTACTCTGACCTGTAAAACACACCTCTTTTTGTATAGGATTTTGCACTGACATACTCATTTATCGATGCACTCACCATTACTTCTTATATCTGATATTTATACGAAGAGGAATATTCACATTAATATGAAGAAGAACAAGAAAAGGCTGCAGCTCTCATCCACAAAAGCAGATGAAAGACTCTGTCCCCATGCAACTGGATAACTTAAATATCCAGTCATAAGATAAAGTGAACAGCAAGTTTTTCCCACTAAACTCCAAACTTTGCTATTGATACCAACAATGTTTCATGATAGCTGGGTCTCAATTAAATGCAGCACATATGACAGTAATAAGGAACATGAGAAGGCGCTCTTGCTTTGTATTATCTTATTGTAGTCATGCAGTCATTGTAAAACACACATCATAAACTACTAATATCTCATGGTATAAAACTACTCCAAACAAGTCAGCATTCATGTATTGCTACCAGTATAATTGTCAGTAACTTGGAATTTGCTCTGTTTCAAAGCCCAAAGCATTTTTCAGTTACAATTTCCATTGCTGCTCCCTACGTTCACAAATTTCCAAATAAAAACAAATAATATAGCGTATGATTGATTTTTAAAAAAGAAAGTCAAATCCTCTAATCCTAAATAAATGAAAATCCTTGCCTTGATAGGAAAGTATTCAGAAACAGGCTTGTCAAAGCCACCTGGCACACTGCAGTACTCTGTGGGGTAGATAAGTGTAGCAGAACGAAGAAGATGGTGCAGTAGGTTACAAGACAGAATGTAACCCTGCTTACAGGTTAAGTGTAGGGTTCGCTGCAGTATCTTCCCAAGCTGCTCCCTGTACACAAGCAACTTCTTTCCATCCACTCGAGTGATCTAATAGGAAAGACAAAACATTTCAAAGGTAAACAGAACTGGTTTTGCTGTGGAGGACTCAAGAGGATCACAGTGCTCAACCGATCCTGTACCAGCTTCCATTCTGTGTCACTCTGAATTCAAATTAAAGACTGAATATGCACATCAACTACCACTGCTGCTGCTGGAAAAGGTTAAGTAACACATAAGAGCTCTGACAAACATTTCTTCTCAACCCCATTCCAAATTTACTAGCCATACTCTTATTTTGAAATTCAATTTAAAAGATTTAATCTTTACTAAAGCCATCTTATGCTTTTCCCTTCTTTGATCCTTCTTCTTTCTCTATCCCTCCATAACAGTCTGAAATGCTTTCGTTCTATTCCACACAAACACTGTATGTTTATTAGCAGCCACTTCTGTTCCATTTCAAGTTTGAAAAGAAAAAGAAGCTCTGCAGTGCTGTTCATACAGGATTTATTTTGTTTTAATAGCAGAAGGCCGTTTCCTTTTTCTCTGAGGGGCATTAAACCGGATTCAGTGACATACATGCACGGGAAGAACGTTCTCTGCAATACCTCTGACAACAGCTGAAGATTCCAAAGTAGCTCCTTATCTAGTTCTTCATCGCGTAACACATCATCATCTAGAGGAACAAGTGATAAGTGCTGCTGTAATGACAACTGCAGTCAAGGTTTCCAAACAAGCTAAATCACAAACCAGATGTCTGTATCCCAAAAGCTTCCTTCCCAACCCTCCTATTGCAACCTTCCACTTCATACTGCACCCAGGTCCAACTGGAAGTTACTTTTGCCAATCTTGATGAAGGCTTTTGGAGAAATCAAGGAATGTGAGGAGACAATTTAAACTGCCACATTTTGATAGCAGTGGGCTCCTATCCGGCTTGACAGATTTCTGTCTTGAAGTTACACACAGAGGTTGGTTTGGATTTTCAGATGAACTAACAGACAGGATTAATTATCCATCATTAAAATGAAGTTGCGGAAAGCACTTGGAAGTTTTAGGTATTATTTTCACACTTAGGAAAAGTCAGCCTAAACCAGAGCAAATTAACACCAGAAATCTTGCAAACTTACTGACTGTGAGGTGAGTTATAACATTGCAGCAGTGTGGTACGAACAGCTTCAGGGATTCCTCAGGGCGGCACTGGAAACAGCAACATGAATAACCCATTTAGGAAGAGCTGCCTTATGGAGCTCAGACACACACTGATGACAACCTCTTGAGTATTGTAAAACAAAGACGAATAGATTGTGTCTGAACTCCAATTCAATCTAGTCAGCCTGACTTCATACTTTAAACACTCAATAAAACCTAAGTGCAAGAAAAATACTTTGTGAATGAATCTCTTCAATTATGCTATATGCAACCACTCAATTTTTGAAGATGCAATATTAATGACCTGTATTTGCATGAAAAGTCAACGACCTGATTTGAACACACAAAGGAAGCAGCAGCAGTATTGGCTTGTTAAACTAAAGACAAGTGAAGTCAGAGCATTTCTCTTACTTTTACTGCAGCTCGGCACATATCGGCAACCATTCGACCAGCAACTCTTGTCTCAAATATGTTTGAAACAGCAAAGTTAAAAACCTTCTCCAAAGCAACCTGAAAAATGAGTACAGAAAGATGAGGGTTCCTTTAAAAACAGAAAACTGGGTGGTATGAAGTGATTGATGTCACACACAAGGCAGTGTCTGTACATAGCATTCTCTTAGCAAAAGACTGCAACCATGATTCACACTGAATCGCAACAGACAGAAAAGCAGTTCTGTATAACACCTAAAGCTGAGTAAAACATAACTACCATCACAATTAAAGCTGACAGCACTACAGGATGGGAATAGAAACTGCTCAGGAGAAGATTCTAAGTGTCCCCATAGAATCACATAAAGGTTTGTGTTGGAAAGGACCTTAAAGCTCATTCAGTTCCCACCCCCTGGCACAGGTAGGGACACCTTCCAGCAGATCAGGCTGCCCCCATGTACATCAGTACTCAACACCTACGTCTAACTGCACAACTGCTGCCCTGGGTACAAGAATAAAGGCTGCTACAGAAGTAGCAGCGACAAGAGGTTTGTCAAAACAGTTTCAGTTTGCAGACTGTCCCTTTTTTTGTCTTCTTATTTATTACAACACTCTGTTACAGTAACACAGCAATAGGAAGCCTTAAAATAACTGAAGAACAGGAAGATCTGTATTCCCCTCCTTCTGCAAGAGTTTGTAAACAAGACACACAGTGCATTAACTGGAAATTGGAGACACTTACCACATGTTCACTTAGGAAGACAGGAGAACAGAGAAACCCTGTTGTAAGCTTGGGGTACATTTAAAAACTACACAGAAAAGAGGATTTTCCCTGAATAAACTGCATTCCCCTGAAAGGAAAACGATGCTATTTCAAAGGCAAGACCTCTAGATCATTTTTCTGATCCCATTAGCCACACAGCTCCTTGAAAAAGCTTCTTTGCCCAGCTGAAGAAGTAGATGGAGAGAAAAGGAAAGTAGAGGTCTGTGTAGGTGTATATGCAATATACTAAACTGCCCCCTCCAGCCCCTTCCCTGGTTAAACATGAAGGGTCACAACATGACAATGAAGGAAGGAGAATTAAGCCTCAAAGTTAGATGGAGAGCCCATGTTGTACATACCTTAAATATATCCTTTGAGCACTGAGTAAGGATTGTACTGAAAGTAGAAGAGAGCCCCAATTCCACCAGACTCTCCAAGTGAGTCATTTTCTCAGTTTCAGTCTCCTCTCTGGTTTGTTCTAGTGTGCTGCTCTCTATAAGTCCAAAACATCTACACAAATACAGTAATAACGTTAGTAAGTAGGAATTGCAAGTTTCAGGTTCTTCACACCAAGCTTTCACCTACTCATAGCTTCTCACCTGTCCATGAACTGCAGCACAAAGTCCTCAAATTCAGCAGTTGCAGAGCACAGTTCTCTTTCCACCTGCATTTTCCAACACAAAAGCAGCACAAAAGGTTGGTTTTGCTTATGAAAACTTAATAGAAAGTTTATTTCCTATATTAACTACTTCAAAAACACTTCCCTTTTTTGTGGCAGACTACAGCACACTTCCTCTTGAAGTCTGTAGAGCCTCAAGTACACTACACAAAACAACTACACTTTCTCTCTGCTGCCCTGTCCAATTTCCAGGCCTTGATGTTTAGCCAAGTGACCTCTCGGGGCGAGATGGATCTGCCTCCATGGATACAACCTTTGGCTTTCCTACTGATCTGCCTTTCCAGCAGGAGGTCAGTGAGCGCCAGCTCTGGTGACAGACTTGGCTTTACTGCCATATTTACATTCATCATTCAGCATATAAACACCTCTTCATTTTTGAGTGCTGCAGCTCTGAGGCAATGAACTGAACCTTCTTGCAGTGGCCAAGAGTTTAGAATCTGAGTTATCTGTAGCCATTATCTGTTCTCCGAGCTACCAGGAGTCTTCTAGCAGTGGACAAGACATTTAACAGGGCAGGTATCACAGTGGACACTGCTGCTGCCTCATTTGTAGTACACCAGATGTAGCTTCACTATCTTCACTGTCCTGATGTTTTATGGTGACAAGAAGTTTCAAAACTTTAACGGTATCAAAGCTGCTGTTTTATTAGCTCAAAAAATGTAGATGGCAATGGACCTCTGGAGACCACATGCTCCAACATCCTACTCAAAGCAGGGGAAGTGGAGAGTTAAATTATGCTACGTATTGATATTAAACTGTTTGAGTTTAACATTGTCTCTACAACACCCTATGACTAAGCAGCAATGCTAACAATACATGGCCAATAAGCATGCCAATGTCCACTCTACCACACTGACCTGAAGCAAACATGATCTACATGTTTGGGGTTTTGTTGCATTTAACTTAGTTTTACCCATACAGGAGAGAGTAGCAAACCTGTTACAGCTCTGAAGAGATCACTGCATTACTAGATAGTCAATTAAAAACTAGGTTATGCTTTTGGGTTCATAACTGCCCAGCACTTACCTCTGACAGATCATCTCTTTCTTGCAATACAGATGAACAATCTACTAAAGGCACCAAAGTAGAAAATGTTGCAATGAACTGGAATGTAATCTGTTGAGAGTTGCAAACAGCTCTTTAGTAAATGCTATTGTATTCACATTGAAAAGCTCTTACAGTTAAGGTATGGGAGGTAAAGTAAAAAAAACCATCCAGAGCCTGATTTTTCCACCCCAAAGCTTCAGTAACTCTTTCTGATTTCTCATATAAAACTTGCAGCACTCTGAATAACCCCCTCAAGTATTTGTAAGTTATTATTATTACTATTTTCTAGGCAATACTTTGTGCTGAACTTTCAAGTTACAAAACCCCTATCATTTAAAGCCCGTTGAAGACTTGGGTTTTTAGGACCCAATTCACTGAAAACCTAGTAATTAAGGTCTTCCTATTGATCTTAAAAGCCCAGGAGTATTTGCTAGGACCTCTAGAACATCTGTTTTATCTTGGTTTTAGTGCTGCCCAGAATGCCAGTACAATGCTCATCACAATCTGATGTTAAAGATTCACTTTGCGTTGTCCAGCAAGCCAAAAGCATTATTAGAAGTTAGTGGTTTGTGATATTAACTTATTACAACAAATAAGACTGTGCAGAAGCAAAATCAGGCTATGAATATAAAGCAGCTCTCAGAGTGAACTACTGACTGGCTATCCTATGAAGAGGTGGGATTTACACACTCACCATACACTTGCTGAAGTCATTTGGATCTACCCCAGGCAATGCTCTCATCAGTAGAGGTAGGAGGTGTGTTGGACCTTCAGGAAACCACTTCCCCCCGGACACCAGGCTGCGAGCCACCCCTATCACACAGCTCAATGTGGCTGTGAGCTGATGAGGTTCTGTCAATGTCTCAAGTGCAGGATATGTCCTGTGAAGTTTAAGAGCAGTTATTTTAGCAACAATAATGTTTCTACAGTCTTCAAAGAAAAGTGCATCACAAGTGTCATTTTCTATGGAAAAGGTACAAAATTTCTGCTCATCCATGGTTCCCAATCTTTTTCCGATCTTTTCCCAATGGACTCAACATTGCTCTAATAGAAAATGATCCCTTCCTCTGATCAGTTCCATTAACAAATTCAGGATTAAAGAAATTGTTAGCAGTTGCAGCACAGGAATTGATAACAGCGCACAGCTCAACGCTATGATGACTTTAGTGTTTGAACTTCAAGTTAATACAAGCTGCGGGCTTAAAAGTGTAAGGTTCTTGTGACAGGCACGCAAATCTGCCTCAATGACATCTAAAGGGATATATTGCTTGATGTTACATTAAAGTCCATGCCTTTTTTAATAAAAGCTGTCAAAGTACTGTGGGTTTTTTAACCTTTTAGGGTTTTTTTTTACATTACTTTTTTTAGGAAATGCCATCCACCTCTTCCTCCCGTCATCCAAAACCTTCAGTTCAAACAGGAGTCACAGTGCTACCCCTGCCCTACATCACCCAAAGGATCCACAACTACTCAACAAAACCAAGCAGGAGATGCAGCCAAGGCAAACATACCCGTGATAGTTAGAACTCCAAGCAGAGGTTCAGTCTGCTCTCAGAACAGAAACTGTAATAGTCACACTCAACACAGGCATCCACTGCTGTCCTCCTTAGAACTGCTATGCCTCAAATGTGTCCATGGAAAAGCAGGTTCAGCAAGGTTTTACCACCAGCTGAGTCTGAAAGGGCTCTTCAAGACAAACTCAATTCTCCACTGTTTTTATAATATGAGGTGTAAAGTACACAACTGCATAGCAGGAAGAACACGGAGAGGGACTAGGAAGAAAGCTTTCCCCTGGGGCAGGAAGGAGTTACATTCTCTCCTGGAATTTCAGGCACCAAGGCATTAGTAATAGTACAAAGTAATTCAGATGGGCATGTACTTTAGCAATGTGCTTATAAATACAGAAGCAGCAGTCATTTTAAACAATCTGTAACTGCAACACACCCTGACACAAGCCAGAAATACAAAACTTACCCTTATTACTACATAAACATCATTCATATCTGTCCCAGCTGAAAGCTAGTGAGGAAGTGCAAGGTGGCTCATGAATAAAGGGACATAGGTGGCTCTTTTAACTGACCCACTCACACTGCTAACAGAACTGCAACCCCCTGAGGACTACCCCATACTGCACAAACCATAACCCGCTCCCAGAACAAGTCCATTTGCTAGGTGCTTCAAAACACCCAAAACCAAATAAATTACAATTAAAAGCAAAGTCCTCCCTCACTCCCTGTCCTGATTGAGTGAGGCACTGGAATGGGTTGCCCAAGCAAGCTGTGAATGCTCCATGCCTGGCTGCGTTCAAGGCCAGGTTGGACAGAGCCTTGGGTGGCATGGTTTAGTGTGAGGTGTCCCTACTCATGGCCAGGGGGGTTGGAAATACATGATCTTAAGGTCTTTTCCAACCCTAACTATTCTATGATTCTATGACTCAGGTGATTGCTCGGGAGTGCATATTAGCAGCTCCTTTCACTGCAAGTGTTCACTGCAGCAAGGAAATTGCTTATCATTTAATGCTTTGTGTATTTATCCATTGGGAAGGGAACAAGGACGTTGCAATGCTTCTGCAGAACTTACTTCTCCAGTACAGGCGGAATTACTAATTCAGGACGCATCAGTGCAAGGTTCTGCAGGGCTTGGGCAGCCTCCAGGCTTCCAGTTTTACTAAACATAGCCAGGAGAACAGGTTGAATAATGCATTCTACAAAGTCAGTAACATCCTGGTCAGTCAGTTTGTGACTCTCAGGCACAGGAGTTAACCATGTCATCTTCTTGTAGCGCTCACGATGCAGCCTTCTCACAACACCACTGGGTAACCTCTGCAGTAGCTTCATCAGTTTGTTCTGTTCAACACACAAGAAATGCTGTTTGGTTACTCAGCAGCAGCAGAGTCTGAGCTGCCAAATGCACAACAGAGAAACAGTAAAGCCTGTATCTTGAAATTGCATGAGTGCAATAAAAGGAAACTCTGAAGAGCTCTAAAACACAATGTTTGCAGCTTGTCATTAAACTTCAGGTCCCAAAATATTAGGGACTACGCTGCCAGCACCACACCTTATGATTTAAAACATCATGAAAAATACATACAAAGCTTATAGTTAAGAATTAAGACTACGTTGGGGTTGTTCAGCCTGGAGAAGAGAAGGCTGCATGGAGACCTCAGAGCAGCCTTCCAGTATCTGAAGGGGGCCTATAGGGATGCTGGGGAGGGACTCTTCATCAGGAACTGTAGTGAGAGCACAAAGGGTAACAAAGGGGTTCAAACTTAAACAGGGGAAGTTCAGATTGGATATGAGGAGGATGTTCTTTACTATAAGGGTGGTGAGGCCCAGGGAAGTTGTGAATGCTCCATTGCTGGTGGTGTTCAAGTCTGGGTTGGACAGAGCCTTGGGTGGCATGGTTTAGTGGGAGGTTGGAGCTGGATGATCTTAAGGTCCTTTCCAACCCTAACTATTCTATGATTACTTACCAATAGTTTTGGGACATCTCTGAGAGCATCCTCTATATATTCACATGTAAACAAGTAGGCTATTCCAGAACAAGACAGCTCCTTTTGCACTGCTTTGGCCAGCCCTGCTATTTTAATCTGTACTTTCCACCAGTTATCAGAGGGAGATTCTTACTAGCAGAATACTCTGGTAGCTGCACCATCAGAGAGTTATACTTCATCAAACTGGATATGCATTGAAACTCTTCTTTCCTTTGTTTAGATTTTGCTAACTTGGAGATAGAGGGTCAGTAATACTAAAGCTATGTCACACAAGTAACACTGATGCTGTGTATCACCCTCTTTTAATGTGCTGGCTTCTTTTTCCCAGCTATCTGTGAATGAGATGTCGAGTTTAGGCTTCTGAACCACATTTGGGTTAGACATTGGAAGAATACCCACATTAGCTGTGGTCCTGACATCAAGCAAAAGTATGATTTGAATGACAGTACAATCACATCTTGAAAATGAAAAGTCTCAATATATATCCAACCAACAATCTGGCTGCTGGAGCACATAATGCGTCTATCAACACATTGAAGTGACAGGTTTGACTGTCAAAATCACAGCCAAAGTTATTGTCTTGACATGTAAAGAACTCACCAGCCATCGCCCGTTATTTGAAGGATGGTAGAAAGAGGCAATGCTATTAAACAAGCCAGACAGGTGCTTTTGCACTAGTTTACTTGGTCCACCCTGTAACAAATAAACCACAGGATTTTATTACATGCCACAAGTTAAACGAACAGTTAACACAGTAGTACAAGGTACAAGTGAACACTCTCACTTACCACAGTAATACCTCAAAGCATCAAACCCCAGCAGCAAACCCCCTCCCTTCCCCACCCTCAGCTCAGCACTAAGGAACAATTTCTCCCCATCACATCAGATAAGATTCACCCCTAAAAGACTAATTCAGGTGCTCAGCTACCAGTAGCACTGGCAGCTGCGGATACAGACTTGGAATGTGGATAGCATTCATATCCAGTATGGCACAGCCATTTCCATCAGCTAAAAGGAACAAACACTCATCTTACACACATACTTGCTTAAAGCTCTGCATTAGGTTTTGTTTCCCTTCATGAAAAGACTACTAACCATCATGGCTGTGATCCACATGACTGCATGCCCTACATCATAAGCATTTGTCAGGAACCTTGGAACAACAACTTGGTTGCTTCCCACTGGAAGATTTAAACTCCTCAGAATTCTGGTAAAAATCTGAAAAGATAAAAAAATCACATTGGCATAAATTACTTTATGGATTTAGTACTTTATGAATGATTTACTTTATGAATTCACACCACAGAACTGGCACAAATTTTCTGATCAAAACATGTTTGGGAGTTTAAACAACATAAATGCTATAAATCTCAGGAAAAGCTGAAAGATTCAAAAGCTCACACAGACTATTTATCAAAAGAATATCACTAAGAGCCATTTCCACAGTAATAAGGTATTAGTTACACAACCAGACAGCACTTGCACAGTAAGATATGCTGTTGCTTTAGCTTGGTTTTGAATCAGACGATAAAAGCAGCAACTTCCAGTGCTGCCTGGTACAAAAGGATGCTCAAATCTTCCCATCTTAAACTTAGGTCTTCAAAGGAATGTACTCAATATGAAAGAGTGGCCCGCTGCAATGTATGATCCATATAGGAAATATGAATGCTTCTTAGCACAGGAACACTGGAGGCTTAAAGCAAACAAGAAAATTCCATAAAATGAGGAATATTACCTTTGGCACATATGGATCCCAATCTATGTATCCAATGTTGTCAGTGGCCAAGCGAGCAAACAAATTTACTAGATGCTGAAAACAACCATAAAAGAAGTATTTATTAGAATTACAATAAGATATACACAAACCCCTCAATCTGCTTTGCAGGTGCAAGAGGAAAGCTACCCATGGCACTACAGCGCTTGCAAAGGGAGATTTCTGTTTTATCAGGAGCTGCCAATGCCATCTTCCACAACGTATCAGAATTCCTATCTTCAGGAGTCCAACTCATCACACATCTGAGCCCATACAAAACAGGTAACTGTGATCTCAGCTCTGGCAGGGGCAGCCTGCCAGAACATGCTCCCCTACCTCTTCTATCTATCAATCTTTTTTAATGTAAAGATGTACTAATAGTAATCCTACAAGGTACACTCACACTCCCCACGCTCTGTGAGTTAACATGAAAGGCAGAATGCATTCACTACCACTTAAATCCTCAACCATTTATTGCTAGAGCAGCTCTGAAGAACGGAGGATGAACAACGGACAAACTTACACTTAAGTTATCACTGTCAAAGAGTTTAGCTTTTGCTAAGAAGTATCCTTCCCCCTTTGGAGCCTTCCACAGTAACCCTGAGCTGGAGCAGCTTCGCAAGAACCTATGATTGCAAATTCATGTCATGGTGCTTCCTCATTACTAGAGCACTCTCATGTGAGCTCAGTGCGGACACTGGCCCAATACAGCATCTATATATAGACAGTGAAGAAAATTCAACCAACAATGTTTGGCTTCTGCAGGATCCATCCTACTTAAAACATGCTTGCCTGTGCTGATGGCTGGCACATGTGTAAGCTTTGGTTTAAGCACATCTGTGGCTTGTAAAGGTCACAGTCATTAGCTGTCAGAAGGGATAGCAACATGTGACTGTGAAGAATTAGACACTCCATTGCCAGAAGACAGTCTCATAAATCCAGAAGGGAAGTGAAAAATGTCCTCAGGAAAGAGTTATCAGGGCTGAACAAGAAGGAGATAAAGTCTGACTCTCATATCCTGATTGTAAGGAAGCACATAATCCACCAACACTCCTTTTATGAGCTTGTCCAAACACGGAAATACTTATTAGGTCCCCAAGAGCCTTGATGCTTCTATCAGTACCTTGAAGCCACAGCAAAGAGAAGAGGAACTGCCTTAAACAACCCTGCCTTAAACAATCCTGCCTTGTTCAGAGACAGGTATTCATAGAAGAACAGTTCACCTCTCAGTCTGAAGAACACGAGAGCTTTGGAAAAACCACAAATTCAGTTCAGGACAGTGACATCTGACACAATCTGAAGACGAGTGTTCCATTTTCTTAAGTCACCTACTGTTTTGATACAGGAAATACCCATTGAAAAAATCCCTTACCAAGCACAAAGGCACCTGCTTCTATAGCTCCTCTTCAAACAGCAAGTCCATCTCTGCCAAACAAGCTGAGGAAAAGCTTGCAGCACAAAGAGGCTTAATTGGACTGCACAGTCAGAACCCATATGTCTCATTTTCTGCATCCAAGCCTGATGCAGTGAACATGCCTGCCCTTATGATGCAGAGCAGAAAGCAAGGGAAACAAGAAGTGAAAGCTTTGGGGGAAAAAATAAAGTTGTTGTGAGGAAATTGTCAGAACACAGTGGAAGAGGGAAAAAATATCAGAGACAGCTTATGAAAGAGTGTTGATGGTTATTTGTTAGACCACTTGAAAGACAAACCAAATCACGGTATTGAAGTGCAGGCTGTCATCCTCCTGTCAGAAAGAGTAGATGGAATTGTGCGGTTTTGGAGAGCCAGCAGAAAGATGCAATGTCTGCAGACAATCTCAAATAGAGCTTTGGCAACCATCCTGTTCCAATCTGGATACTTGTCAGCTGTTGGAGGAAAGACCGCCTGCCTTCCTTTGGGATGGAACAAAACTCAAACCAGGAAGACCTACACACAAACCTCACAAAGAAACTGAGGCTTTAGAAATCAGGTTTCTCCAAAGACACTGAGAAGTGCATATCAGCAGGAGATCAGTAAGAGGAGCATACAGTCCATGAGCTTATCTTTGTGTTGAGTATGGGAAAAAATGTGGTTACATGCCAAGGCTCACTGCAGTAAAGCCAAGGCACAGGTCAGCTACAGCAGTAGCACCTAAGCTAAGAATGAGACTTGATTTTCTTTTCCGAGTTCATATCTATAGGACACACAGCAAAAGACAGACAAGTACATGGTAAATTACTTCACTTGAAAGAAACAGCGCAGTGGCATTTTTGGGCAAGAGGAATACAGGTTCTTTACTGTACCTAAAATAAAGATGACAATAACTCACTTCAGTCAAGGCAAAGCATTGCTACTCAAAATTAGGGATCATGAAAGATCCATTAAGATATAACAGATGGGACTTTACAGAATTCTAACTTACAGAAATCACTACAGCATCTTCCATCATCATAAGTATTAAGAGGCAGTCTGGAAAACACCCACATTCCCAAGGCTGAAAAGCTGCCCGACCTCACCATTAAACACTGTTTACCAAGCACAAGTGCACTCTCATTTAGTCAGCCAGTAATTGCTTGGTAGCAATCATGAAGTTACTGTCTCTGCTTGTTTGTGCTAGTTATAGCAGAAGGAAAACAACAATCCATTATATCACTGTTGGACTTCAATGCTTTGCAAGCAAGTAGTAGGAACATGTAAATATATTTCTTCTAGTGTAGATAAGAAGTAAATACTTACCCCTTCCCATTGGGGAAGGTTCTGAACTGACACCCAAAGGCCTATAAATTCATCAAACCAGAGCCTGCAAGAGAACAAAGTAACTTTAATGTTGTGAAAGCAGCTCCCTCACTGGATTTATCCCTCACTTTGACAGGTGACTGCAAGAACACACCTGCCCCTCAACTCATTCAACATGAACAGGGATCAACACTGACAGGCTTGTATCACTTAGTTTCCCACTGCATCCCCTCTACCTCAAATGTGGTCCTGAGTTTCAGTGCTTGCTTCTTCTATCTCTCCTCCTCTCATCCTTGTTTGAACCCTTCCTTTCACACAAGTGTTTCACCACTTCAATACATGTTGACATCCCAATGAAGGTAAAACAGATGAAAACAAATCACACCTCATTTCCCTCTACCTTAAACCACAAAATTTGTCCCTGCTGACCAATGGTTACAAGTGTCAAGAGCTTCTATTCTGAATTCACCAGTGATGCAAACCCTCCATACCACTCCCTCAAATTAGAGGTATAAACTAAATTCACCCCTTTCTTGAAATTTCTGGTAACCCTATGCCACAAATGGACTTAACCTCACAGCCCAAGTAACCTCTAAATGCACTAAACATCACTGACTTAAACTTTGAAGTTAATAGTGCTACCTTAAAGATGACCCAGATACTGTCCTGCCTTGTAAAAGTTTCTCTTTTAACTCTGAAACCCATTTCCTGTAGCTGTCATAGAATCCCAGACAGCTTTGGGATGGAAGGGACAGTAAAGTTCATTCAGTTCCAACCCCTGCCACGATCAGGGACACCTTCCACTAGAGCAGGTTGCTCCAAGCCCCATCCAACCTGTCCTTGAGCACTGCCAGGGATGGGGCAGCCACAGCTGTTTCCTTACACTGAATCTGTATCTCCCCTCTGGCAGGTAAAGCCGTTCCCCCTTGTCCTGTCACTACATGCCCTTGTAAAAAGCCCCTCTCAAGGTTTCCTGTAGGCCCCATTTAGGTACTGACAGACTGTTCTAAGGTGTCCCCTGAGTCTTCTCTTCTCCAGGCTTCTCTTCTAACTGTCTCACATTTCCAAATCTTGCCAGTGAACTGAAGACCTCCACCTCCAGTTCCATATTTGTAGTAAGAGCTGTACTTTATCCTACATGAAGCACTCATTGGAACCTAGCCCAAATTAAAGAAAAGGTAGGACTTCAAGCTCTGCTATGGGTAATGATTTTTACTTGCGAGACTATTCCTTTAGGATTAGAAGTGCACTTAATTCAATTAGCTTGCTTTGCTGTATACCCTGTGCTTTACCCTAGAGAAGGGAGAACTCCTTTGAGAACAGACACTACACAATTCCCCCAGGTTACTTCCACAGAAGAATGCTGACACAATTTGTCTTGAATTCCTTCCAACAATGCTCTTAAAAGCCACCATTCATTTTGCTGGTTGACTTCAAGCCACCCTGTAAAAGATCATCAGTTGCATTTGCAACAGAACACTACACCTACAGACACTCGATTGCACTTACTTGAAACCCTTCTGGTGAAGGGCAGGAGGAAGGGTTGTGGGTAGGAATAGCTCAAAGTAGGTTATTGCCTTTTGCATGGTAACATCAAAAGGACACATTAAAGGCCTCCATTCATCCAGCATCTCTGCAGTGGCATCTTCTGGAAAATACCTGAAAGCAAGGAAAGCACTTGGCTTGGCTTGAAAGCTTGGGTCTTCTTAAAGCATATTAAAACTACTAACTCATCTGTCATAAATCTTAGTTTCCCAGGAAGAGCATGTGTCCAGGGGCAAGGACAAGCAGTCCGCCACCCCACTCAACCTTCACAGACCAGAGTTAAGAGCAAGGACACCACTGGCATCATTTCAAGAGCACAAATGTAAGAAGGATCTGGCCTTGTTGAACCAGATAAGGTTCTGTAGAATGCAAAACCATTTCAATGCGAAGGCTGGTCAGAAAAAACAATTATTCACATTTGATGCAACATGGAAAAAAAGATTACTTAAGGCATGAGGAATATTTATGGGAGCATTAGAAGAATGCTGGCTATTTAATTTCTTTCAAAACTCCCTAATACCCACGCACTGCAGTATATAAAATGCACACCAGATCCAACTGTTTATACAACATAACTATTGCAGTTGATATGGGGCCAACTGGAAGCACCATCATCAGTGTCCCAACCTAAAGTCAGAATTCTCAGGAGACAAATAGCACATTTTTCTATTTAAACCACTCTGCTTCAGTGACCTCCACATTTGTACCAGCTGCCAGAAAAACCAACACTAGAAATAAGGGGTTTTATTTAGCTACAAAACCACACGTATCTGGGAGAACTGTTAAGGTTGTTTCATCCTTATGCTTCTCCTACTAGCAGTGTGTGTTTAGAACAGCATCTCCTATTGAGCTGTTCAACAGAGTAGCATCAGTGTGTGGAGCAACTGCTCCCATGAAAGTGGACGGTAACTACAAAAGGTTGTACAACTGGTAGTAAATAACAGAATAAGTCTCTTCTCTGCACCTCTGCTGTACCCTAGGTTGTGAGCAAAGTCAGTGCAGAGAGCACTGGCTCAGGCACACACACTCCCAGTAAACACAACAGCACAGAAAGGCAAAGGCAGTGGTGGCCTTATCTAGTGATATATGGTTTAACTATTAACAGATTTTCCACCAAGGGTGCTCAAAAGCAAAAACAAACCACCTTACGCTTTGTTTAGATATTATAATATAGAAAGTGCTTGTCATTATTTTTACTTTAAGCAACCTAAAACCTGGGGTATTGATCAGCCATAATGCAGAAAACCAGAAAGAGTCCCTACCTTTCACCAAAACCTCCTTAAATGAACTGGGACATCAACCAGGGAATGACTTGTGTTTAAAACCATAAAACCCACCCTACTTTTCTGCCCCCTCTGAATGCAATGTTAAGGATGCAGGCTTTAAACCCCCCCAGACAACACACACTTACGGTCTGCAGCTCTTCACCAGTGTTTTCAGAACGCTCTCTACAGAACTGAAACAAGAAAGATAACATCAGGGATGGTGTTACCCAATTTCAATGACAGCAGAAAAACAACCATTTGCTCATTTCTCCCTCAAGAGATTACGGTAATGTTGATGCAATTAGATGTCCTCGGTGAACATGCAGTAGCTAACTGCCTTCTACACAGACCAAATCACGACTCAAATCGCTCTGTTAAACCCCCAGTCCTACTTCTCATAGGCTGCTTTTGTATTTAATGCAGTTAAGTGATAAGTGAAGAATGATTATCATTTATTATAAGCAATATCCTGTATTTTATCCATGAGCAACCAGCAGAGCAAAGTAACTCCTTGGGGAAGTTGAAAACACAAACAGGAACACGGGGTTTATGGACTTCATAAATATTTGCAAGACAAATAAAGGTGACAGACTTCAGAAAGTTGTTGTTATTATCATACTCAAACACATCTCTACCTTTTCAATCTGGTTTTGGGGTTTGTCCAGTGCTTCTAAGAAAGAGAACTATCAGTAAACCACTGGTTATTTCATTAGTTTCCCTCTAACTGCTGGTTTTAAAAGGGTTTTCATCCATTGCAAGGAAACGTGTCTGAGAAATCCTTTGAACACAAACTGTCACAGGAGGCCATCAACCACTTAAATCAGATTAAACCTCACAACATACTAGAAGAATAAAAGGGAGGG
This sequence comes from Forpus xanthops, assembly GCA_032466535.1. NCBI lineage: Eukaryota > Metazoa > Chordata > Aves > Psittaciformes > Psittacidae > Forpus > Forpus xanthops. The sequence continues at coordinate 26,284 of JASSUY010017046.1, forward strand.
GAGGACAGAGATCCATGGGGGGAACCATAAAGGTGGCAAATTGTCACATTCTTCCCATTTTCTCTTCGTTACAAGAGAAGCTCCAGACTGCCCTTTTACCAAGAACCATTCCCTGAATGACCGAGATAGGTTCTGGCAGAACTTGCTACATCTTCCAGATACACTTTCCTACTTTCAACAGAAAAATTGCATCCTTCAGCTCATCATCAAAAGCTACCATACAGAACTGCTCCTGTGACCAGAAAATGATGATGCAGATCGGTCGTCTTTAGAATTCTACCAAAGACCAGCTTAGGTCAATTTGTTCTGAGACACAGCAGTACTGGGCATACGCACACTCTCCTAGTCCTATACTGAATGATCCCATACAAGCCAGAATTATAAAGCGGATAAACCACCATTTCCCTCCAACACCTTGACACTCAGTGCAAGCAGCACAAGCACACCCAGCCCTCACAGCACCACTTCAGCTCAAGCAGTGCTCCAGGAGATGAAAAGTTCTCTATGGTTTACGCAACAGTGACAGAGTAAATCCATGGCCTCTCCCAGAAGGAAAAGTCTGAGCTGACTGACAACTTCTAAAATGTGAAGAGCAATGGCCAACCATTCATTAGAGAGAAATGAGATCAGGCTCTGCAAGAAGCTCATGAAGATTCTGGGTTAAAGCAAATACTGTTCTTGAGAGTGAGGGAACAGTTGTTCCAAGAGGAGATAAACAGAGCATGAACCAGCACATTCCTCAAGAGCATTAGAGATTACCATGACAAATGCTTGCATGACCAAACCAAAAGCCATTCCTGTGCTATCACACACCACTGGAGGAAACTGACTGAGGAGAACCTGAAGGGCAGGGGAGTTTGAAGAAACACCGATGCCACAGATCAACAAATGTTTCTGCATCACAAGTTTTCAGTCAGATCTCAGCATATGTTTGTGGAAGAGAGCAAAGGAGAAAGATTGGAAGGGACAGTCCATCCCTGGCAGTGTTCAAAGCCAGGTTGGATGGCGCATGGAGCAAGCTGCTCTAGTGGAAGGTGTCCCTGCCTGGGACAGGGGTTAGAACAGCATGAGCTTTAAGGTCCCTTGCAAGCCAAACCAGGCTGGGATTCTATGTCCCTGTCTTCTGATCACAAATCTAAAATGGAAGCTACAAAGAAACAGCAGCAATTTTGTACTTAAGGAAGCTCCCATCCAAGACGTACCTGAACTACAGACCAAGTACAGAAGACATCTTGTACACCTCCCATTTGATGACTACTAGTTAGAAAGGGACAGGACAATATAGCTGGGAAGAAAAGTCTGCTGCTTACTGGTTTCATTATCACTTGGAACCAACTCAGACCTTTCAGTGGTGGCTCCTGCTCCACTCCTGGTTAGACTTTCTGTGTACCTGTTACTGCTGAATTGCTCACAAAGATCTACAGTTATCACATACACAAACTTGCGTCTGTTATCCAATGCTAAACAAGTCAGGAAACAAGAGAGCACAACAGCAAACAATGATATACATAAAGCACACAAGACTACATCAGCCTGCTGCAGTTTGTACTCCTGCTAAGGTATTTAATGCTGACCCCTTGGATAAGGTATTAAAACCTTTGTAATTAGGGAGAAAACGAAGCCACATACATGGGAAGGTATCTCCTATTAGTAATGAAGAGGAAAAAGTCTCATTCCATTGACTTAGTTTTTAGTTCCTGCTTACTACCTGCAATATTATTATATCATTATTATCATCTTGCCACATGGATATATTAAGAAGCATCAACAATATCACCAGCCATCATTTTGGCACTGCATGTTCATTTTCTTCTTTTAGGAAGGACATGACCATATTAATTTGTAAATCTGGGTTGTTTTCCCTGCTTTTTCAAGGAGAACCATGTTTTAGTTAAAACAACACATAAACTGACACTGTTGACTATTCCATTATCGAAAAGCAGTGAAAACACTGTTTTCAGGACACATTCTAGCCCTGTGGTGGACACTCCATTACACGAGCTTAAATTATGACAATGAAAGAGCAACCAGCTGTACTCTCACTAATGATTTCAGTGACTTTCTAACTGCAGCGAGCCAAATATCAGTCTCTCTTTGGATTAGTACAACTAAGTACTTCTTCCTAAAAACCCCCAGACAAAGCAAACCAATGGCAATTCCACTCCCCTTCCACCAATGCTCTGTATTTATGTATCCACCAAAGCTGATAGGGTTTTTCCTGCAGAAATTTAGTCAGCTCTGCCAATAGACAAACTCTGCTTCACACTCCACAGCTACAAGGTTGTTGCTGGGTGGATTTTCCAGACCCTATTACCTCACTGCTAAAGCACTTTCCATGATTTCATCGTTTTTAATAGTAAGGTACACTGCCTCTGTGACATGCACTCCTCGAGCAAAGCTCATTCTGGCCACAGTCAGACCCAGTGATGATTCAAATGTCAATTTTCCCTTCCATTTGACCCTCGGAATAGATATGCTGGTTAAGTTAGTTAGATGTAGGCACTGTATCAGCCATTTGACACACGCTGTATCTTGGTCCCCATTAGAAAGGTTGACATACAGTGCGACATTCTCATAAACAGTGGTGTCATGTTAACATTGGTTTTCCAATACAATTATTTATGCAGGAAATGACACTTGTGTGGCAAGTGTTATGATTGAACAGAACATGCACAAGATGACACATCGGCCAGAGCTGAACAGAACAAAAAGTCTTTCTTACCACCTATGCAATACATTAAGCACAAATGTTTTAGGTGAAGACAAGCCTGGTCGATATGAACTGAATGTAAAAAAAACAAAACACAAACATGAGAGAAAATCAAAACGGTTGTTAATTTAACAGCTCGAATTCAAATCAATCAGCTTGTAAAAGTCTCTTGATTTGCACCAGAAAATATCCCTGAGAATTGATGTTGAAAAGGATAAGCACCGTATGAGAAGAAATCGCACTGCATATTCAGATGGAGTGTGTGCTACCTATGCAGTTAATAAAAGCTGCATACTGCAGATGGATCACCACAACCAATACCTTCCTCCCAAATTAACCTCCTTTTCCCTCTTGGAAAAGCCTCCTTCCCACTATGCAGGCGTCACACACCAGACCACAGCCCCACAGAGCAAAGTAAGCAGCTTCCCGCGGTGCTGATACATGACTAGAAGAAACCAACTAAAAAAGGTTCTGCTCTTCTGGATTTTCACTTACAGGGAGCAAAATAGTGCAATTGAACGGAATAATTCTTCCAACTACGTAGCCATGAGAGAAATTTAGCATGAAATGCTCTAGTAACAAGTTACAAGTCTACAACATGTACTTTCTGTTCATGTCACTGATTAGCAAGAGGACCTTCCACTCAGCAGAAGGTATCAGTGGTGGCACTTCAACATCCCTGTGCAGAAAGGGATGAGTTTTAGAGCAAGTATTGTCACCTTCATTTCTTTACACAAAGTTTCAATTCAAACAAGCATCATGAGTTCTCCATGTAGTATCTTTTATAATCTGGAAGGTATAGAGCAGGACCTTCTCTAATTGGAACTAATATGAAATCTGGGGAGTTTGACAGATGGGGAGGGATTGGCAACACAAAGAAAGAACAAAAGCAAGTTTTAGTTTTAAAATCAGTCAAACATTTGTAACATTCTTTACTGGGGAAAAAATGATTCGCCCATATCATCACTTTGAAAATCTGGGTATGTATTGTCTGTAAAAGGTACTTCACTTTCCTTTCTGTGCGCACAGAGTTACACCTAGATACCAGGTACTAGCAATGATTACAGCACATATATTCTAACAGTACCACTTATCTTTTTCCAAAACTCCTACTGTGTTATAAACTGGAAGAGCAGAATTCAGCTTGACTCTTTGTGCTGGCTTTGGCTGGGATAGAGTTAATTTTTTCCATAACAGCTGGCATGTTGTGGATTCCTGCTGAAAGCAGTGCTGATAACCCAGGGATGCTTTCGCTATCACTGAGCAGCGCTTACACAGAGTTAAGGCCTGTTCTGTTCACCCCACAGGAGCCAGCAGTGCAGAAGGAGTTGAGAGGGGACACAGTCAGGACAGCTGATCCCAACTGACCCAAGGGATGCTCCAGACCATAGGATGTCATGCTCAGAATATAAAGATAGGGGAAGAAGGAAGTAGGGGCACATTCAGAGTGGTGGCATTTGTCTTCCCAAGTCACCACGATGCTTTCCTGGGGATGGCTGAATACCTGCCTGACCATGGGAAGTGGTTAATGATGGATTCCTTGTTTTACTTTGCTTGTGTGTAGCTTTTGCTTTCCCTCTTCAACTGTCTTTATCTCAACCCATAAGGCTTCTCACTTTTTCCCTTTTGATCGTCTCCCCATCTCCTCAGTGAGCGAGCAGCTGTGTGGGGCTCAGGTGCAACTGAGGTTAAACCACAGTAACGTTAAAAAAATCAACATCAAATCTGTTAAACTGTGAGATATCATCCTAAAATATGTTGATGAAGACCCCATATTTAGAAATTAACTCAATCACATTAATGAAGAGAGAAACATCATCACACACAGTTCACTGGCAGAAGGATAGACATGATTTAGTTCAGTCTTGCACAATATTACTTCATGAGAATAGAATCAAAATATTTACTGCGTATCAAATTCCAACTATTAAAAGCAAATTACAAAGTATTTGAAAGCACTGCAGGTACTTACAGCTTATCAAATGCTTTAAAATGCAAACTTACTTGGGAAACCAATTCAATCCAAGGTTTTCAGTTTTGGAGTATAATATCCTTTCTAGCATTTCATAAAGCGGTCTCCATGGCAATTCTAAATCATCCCTGGAAAGCAGCTCTTTTTTCCTAATAGAAAACAAAACAACAAACACTTTAGGATTTAACATTCATATGGACACACTGTGCATCAGAACGTCCCAAGTCACTGCTCTGAACCATGCTTAGCTTCAGTGCTTGGCACAAGCTTCAGCAAGGCCAGGCCAGAAAGCAGCTGACCACCTGCAGTATTCCTGCAAGCACAGAAGCTGTCAAGACCTTCAAGACAACTCTAACTGAATGAAACAAACATCACATGGTGAGACACATCTTTACATTCACCCTACTGGAGATTAAACCTGAACACTTGGCTCTCTAAAGGGGGAAAAACTCCCAACATTCTTTCAATTCCACTCCTAAAGCTTTGAAGGGGGAAAGGTGCCTGCATAATGAGAACTCCTTTTAGCCAACATCATCTGTACAGGGGATGACCAAGTAAAGTAACATGTAATGGAACATAGTGTTATATTAAGGCCAGGTTGGAAGGGGCTTGGAGCAACCTGCTCTAGTGGAAGGTGTCCCTGTTCATGGCAGGGGCTTGGAACTGGATGAGCTTCAAGGTCCTTTCCAACCTAAACCATTCTAGGATTCCATGATTATAGTATATTGAGCAAGTCAAGTAATCAACTACTTTCCATAGTCAACAGAAATCTGTACTCACTTGAGCAAGTTTATCAAGAGGCGTGCAAATCCCTGCATCATGCTGATCTCCAGCCTTGGGACTGTTACCAACTCATACAACAGTTTGATGAAAAGCACATGATCTTCTCTGCTAAACTTTCTCCCATATAATCGGATGTACCTGCAACCAGAACACACAGTGAGTCAGCAATACATTCAAACGTTTCCTTCTATCCCAGACCTGAGCCAGACTCCATATGACTCTGTGTTTAATGAAACAAAACTAAAACCTGGTTCACAAGCCCAATAAGTAAGAGGCTGAAAACTTACACAAAGGGAGATGAACAAGTGAAACTAACCACAGGAAGAAAAGCAATAACCAAATCAAGTTTACAGTCTTCTAAGATTCAACTCATACCATGACTTCATGCTCACAGCAGATACCACAAAGATCACATTCTTTCACCTCAGCTCAAAGCCTACCAGCCATTAAATTGAGTATTTCCATATCCCCATGTATTTATTTCTCTTAATAAAAAGAAAACCACACCACAGCTCTCACAAGCAGCCTTATTATACTCAATCCTTGTTGGCAGGGGTGCTTTCAGAATGATATGGGACACAATCCAGAAGCTAATAATAATAATCACCAAGTAAAGTCCAAATCTGAGCACTTCCAGTAAGGGTGAACAACTGATTTAGACACTGAGCTTTGCTGGTGCTGTCTCCCACTGCTGTGGCTGATATTTGCTATCTTAGGAGGGTGCAGATCCATTTGGACTCAATAAAAGAAGCGCTTGCTAATTTCAGCTTGAAAAAAGAAATACATTGGAAGTGTTAAAATACATTCTGCACCACAAAACCTATAGAAGGTTCTAGTGCCACACACCATAAATCGCCACTGACCAAGGAAGGACACACTCCTTTTTATTACTGATCCAATTACTCTTAGCAATTCATAAGAAACCTTACTAATACTCTGTCCTCCAAGTAGCAGTTGGACAAAGCACGTTTTATAAAACAACTTTTAGAAGCCTGGTCACTGTTTTGATTCAGTAGAGCCTGGACTGATTTGCAGCCAAACACACACCAGTGGTTCATCAAGGCTCGCTCTGGTATCATGAAGAATGCCAAATCTCACACTGTTGATGTGGTACACAGGGCAGCACGCAGCTCTGAAGGACTCCTCAAAAATCATCGAGTACCAAACTGGTTTGTGTTGGAAGGGAACTTAAAGCTCCTCCAGCTCCAACCCTTGCGATGGGCAGGGACACCTTCCATAGAGCAGCTTGCTCCAAGCCCTGTGTCCAACCTGGCCTTGAGCACTGACAGCAATG
>JASSUY010017047.1:8820-30679 GCA_032466535.1 Forpus xanthops
CTGATACATGGTTTAGGTCTTGTTTTCCGTAGCTTTGTCTCTCCCTTAGCACTCTTCTTGAACAGTTTGAAAGCTGAGGGATTTTCCAGTGCTTTCCCTGTGGGACTGCTCCTTTCTGCTCTGTTTTATTTTTCCATTATTATTTAGTTATTTATTTTACTGAGCTGCTTCCCTGTCCCACTACCTGTGACTTTTTTTCATGCAAATGTCAATTCAACCTTATGCGACTCCCACCAGGTTAGTATGTTTCAGGTGTGTCAGGCTCAGAAGCTGATTGTATAGAAAGTAGTGGTACGATGCACATCCCCACCACCCATTTTCCAGCCTGAGTGCCTGAAAATACCACATGTAGCATGGAGGGAGCCATCAGCAGGCATCCAGACTAGTGCCTAGCCTTGCATCTCTGAAATCAAGGGTCTATAACCTCTGCCATTAGGTCTTGGCAGAGCATGTAAAGAAACCAAAGTCACATAGTTAGCTGTTGGTACATTAATCTCTTAAAATGTCAGCTATGTCCAGAGAAGGATCTTATTGTGGGTCTTGCGTATTTGATAAAAATTGAGCCTAAATAAATATTATCTGTACCATACATTGTTGTTAACCCCACTTTTCTGTTCGGGCGTTGACCCACGTCCTTACCTACGACAGAGATACCACTTCTGTAGTATCCATTTCTGTAAATATGGCAACCTTCGTCTGGATTATCTTCCATTGACTCAATGGTGGTAGAATAGTCTGCATTAGAAGCTGCTCCAGCCATTACTGTTGAGTTGAAGGAGAAAGAATAGATGCACAGCTTTAGAACAAGTTCTACTTGGAGGTATTCTGAACATGGCCATATGTCTCAACTGTATTCATTACATAGGTCGTTAGCCACTTTGGTTTGCAGCTGTGCAGTCACGTATGTAACTGTATGGGATCATGGTAATAAGCCTTAAAGAAAATACATGTGCTCAGCTGTAGAACTATAGTCTATGCTGAGGTGGCGTGAGTAGCCTCACTCTAACAGCCACCTTGCTAGTGAGCCATCTCTGTGAAATAAAAGTGAGACTGCAAGGTTTGATATAATTAATTACTTCTTTAAAATTCCCAAATCAATTATAGAAGAAATCCAAAGGCCAATAAAAGGTTTAAAATGCTCTTTTTAAAAGAAGATACTTCCTCATTGCTCTACATTACAGCTCGTGGAAACAAATGAAGAGGGGGAGTGGTGAAAATTATATATTTCTGCTCATTTTTCATTCTCAGCATTTTGTTAAAAGCACATGTTAAAATTCTGAAATTTGAAAAATATAGCCCCAATTACAATTGAATAGTATTATAACTGCCCAGTCTGAAACTGCAGGCCTTTTGCAAACCTTAAAACCACTGAGATGATAAACCAGTGCGGAATATAATGAAAGTTATTCTGAAATGTGATAGTGCATAAATTTAAAGTGGAAAAGCCGTTCTGGGATAATGCTACATGGAAATCCCATATTTTGGAATATGAGTAAGTTGGTTTTATTCTAGTTTAAACCAATCTCATTTAGTTTTGTGTGAAGTTTGCAACAGAAAGGAACTGGTTAGAAGAGAGTTCTGAAATACCTCTTTCTCACTTAAAATTTACTTGTTGCCTCAGAGGATGACCCTGAGTAGGGAAGGCTATAACCACTTGACCTGATGTGGCAGAGGGTATATAAAAATAAATCTATATGTACTGCATGTCCACATGAAGACCTTAATGCTGTCACTGTGGTGGTAGAACTGGATGTGTCATATGTTAAATACCTAAGTAATGATTGGAAGCGACCTTAAGATCACCCGGTTCCATCCCCCCTGCCATGGGCAGGGATGCCTCGCACTAGTTAGTGTTGCCCAACACTCTGTCCAGCCTGGCCTTGAACACTGACAGGGATGGAGCATTTACCGCTTCTTTGGGCAACCTGTTCCAGTGCCAATCATTTCTCAGGCTTTCAGTTAAGATGAAAGGTAGTGTAGTGTAGAGTTTATGCTTATTGATTCTGTCTAATTTATAAAGGGTTTGCAGAACTTTCCAACTCATTCACTGATGACAGTAAAACTTCTAATGATGTGAACCTAAAATATCAGAATTTGGAGTTTTAGCATAACTCTGAATGTCATCACTGTTCAATAAACTCTTACCTGCTGAGGTGGGCAGTGGTGCAGTGGGTGTCACTGGCTTACAAGGTACAGGTATGATGGCTTGGACAGTTAAATTCAGAGTGAAGTTTCCTTGTAGAGTATAAGTGTGAGACACCACAGGACTGCTGGCTACAAATAAGCCACTTCCATCTCCAAAGTTCCACTTGTAGGAGATGGCAGAATTATTAAGATAGTAGCTGGGATCATGGATCTTCACATCAAATGTGATTGGTGAGTCTTTGATAAAAATGGAATCTGAGATGTTGCGGTCATGTTTTTGGAACATACTCACAGATACTGGAATTTTGTCTGGAGTGGGAGAAAAAAAAATAAATAATTAAAGCATACATACCTGGCTGCAAGCAACAAACAGCAGCCAAGTCCCTGAACAGCATCAGTCAGAATGTGAGACATAAATGTCTTTGACATGGGTTTCTGCTTTAATTCAGCTTACTGATCTGAGGAGTGAATGTCAGTAGGAAACAGTTACTCAGAAACAAATGAGGAATCCCAGGGACCTGTGGAAGATTGCATTTCCTCTCATAAATAATTTTTCATTACAAAGTAGAGGTGTCACAACTGAGCTAGATACAAAGGTCAATTATACTACTCAAGGCAATTTACCAGAGATTCCACTTTCATATTAAAAACCTTTGTCAGGCCAGTGTCTTCTTTTTGTGCCAGATAATGTTTGTGCTGAATTCTGTTAACACCTAAACAATACCCCCAATATTTTATTACAGTTTATTCCGGCACACTCACCTGTCACAACATAAACGGCACTTGCTCTTGCAATCGGAACATACGATGAGTGCCCTCTCCTGTAAATGGATACTGCCATCACGTGTTTGCCAAGAGTGATATTTGCTGTGTTGACTGAAAACATTGCTGAAGATCGCCCAGTTCTTTGATAGTACTGACCTGAAACAGAATATGTAGTTTTCTGCTTCAGCCAAGCTACAAGTTTTAAGAGAAGCAATATGTCTGTGAATCTTGGACTGTCTAACACAAAATTAATAGTTTAGAATTGTGTTTCAGTTACTTGGCAGGTGGGTTTGGACGACTGAATACTTTTACAATGTGTTTACTCCCTTTATTTGGGTGGTTTTTTGAAGGTGTCAGAAAGATGTCCCAAATTTCACCAATCTAAGAAAAATTAGCACCTCCATCTTTCCAAAGCAATTACATTACCTTAAGTCATTAGGATTATGTAGTGGATGTTGTTACCTCTTTGGCACTTTAAGTGATCTTGTGTTTGCACTTTCAGCATAGCAAGAAGATATAATACCTCTTGCTTCATACCCTAGAGCCCTTTGTGTATGTTTGTTTATTTGTCTTTGTAACAATTCTTGAGGTAGGTATTACCTCTACCTAAAATTTGGGACTGTATTATTTTTACTACTCACGCTGATACTGATGATAGTACCAATTTAGCCAAGCTTACTTAGGATACTAAGATTTAGTATATAGCCAATGGCAGGAACAACCCTGCAGTTACATTCTCAGGAGTCGGAAACACTGAAAATTGGCATCCACAACCAGATCAGTGCCACACATAGTCAGTGGCAGTTTTCATCTATCCAAAGGCAAGAAGTGCTGCACCATTTAACCAATCTGAAGATATACAGCGCTATGGTCTCTCTTAAAGGTAAGGATCTGAAGTGGCAGTGAGCAGTCCACAAATCATCTGACTGACCTGCTCAGACCCTCTGTTTTCTTAGAAAAGGATCTTTAGGTAGTACTGAAATTACTTTTCTTCAGTGGTAGTATTGTGGATGCAGATTTAGAGAATCTCCTGGTAATCCATGATTTCCAGGCCAAGCAGTTGATGGTGTCTCGGGAAATTGGTGAATGAATTTGAGATCTCTACTTCAGAGTGTGAAATCCTTTTTAAAGAACTTCTAATAACATACTTGACAAATGAGCTACAGAATGCAGAATGAATATAAGCTTTGCAGCATCAGCCACACCAAGGGATGTGTTACGGTACTAACCAAATGTGTGAAACACGTAGACAAAGTTCCTTCTCCTCCAGCCAGGATAATGAGGGAAAGGTCTCCCATCTGGGAATACATTATGGCTGTGGTTGCTTGTGCAGTTTTCCCAGCCACAGTTGTCAATCCATTCAGTCCAGTTGTAGACGTAGACTTGCTGATCCTGGGAAACTGGAAAATCTAAGTGTAGAAATAGGACATGAGCAGTGTGCAGAAAGGCGGGGAGTAGGAGGCAGACACCCTGGTTTATGGCAGTTACTGCACTTGAACAACAGGTTTTAAACATTGTGTTTCTAAAGTTGTGCTTTGTTTTTTAATGCAAACATGCCATTATTCTGGCTTGGCATTGTTTTATTTAGAAGCTTAAAAAAACCTCTAATAGTCGCATGAGCCAGACAGTTTAAAATGACTTGCCCAAAATTTGCTGTTGACTACACAGGATGCTACCGTTTCACTGGAGTTAATGGGGCTACCTGAGCCTTTGGCAAGCAGAATCTAAAATGGTGAATAGCAATAGCAGCCATGGAAGTGGTATGAGGAAGTGACTTTGTTTTGCTAGGAAAATTTTCTATGGCACCTTTAAATAACTCAGACACAACTTTCAGTTCCTTTCTTAATAATGGGAAAGCAGTTTCTTTCCCCAAACAGCACAACAGATCTTAAGTAGAGAGTGGATATCAGCTGTTAACAAAACATTAGGCAATCAAAAAGTAGAACTCAGGCTGACAAAAAAAGTTGCTGACTTGCCTTGAAATGGAAAACTATTTTCATCTATAAAACAATTTGTTGAGCATTTATGAGTTCCGAGGAGGAGAAGTGCAACAGCCTGCTCTGCTCTAGATCCAGAAGCTTCTAATATTGGTATTGTGATAGTTTTTTTGCTCTGTGTGACGAAAAAGGTATTTCTCTGATGAAACGATTGCTTGCTTTTTAAATTCTGTATTTTCGTCTTTGTTTTTAAATCTTAAAATGTGGGAATGTGAGATTTACTGAGGGTTTTTCGATATGCAGATAATGGTTAGTGTGTTCTACAGTTCCCAACTGGGAAAAATAAATAAATCAGCTGTATAAATTGACAGCTTTATAAATTTCAGAGAACACAGTGTGACTGTGCAACCTTGTGACTGAGTTGAAGAGCAGTAACAGCTTTGTTGGAAGAGAAATTAGTATCACTGTTTTGCAAAGGCAGATCTTACAGTAGTTGGTCATTATATATAGTGGGTACAGAACAGTAAAAATACCATAGCAATCTTCTGAGGAGAGAATCTGGTGCGGCACAGGTTAGACATGAGTGTAGTTACCAGTTAAAAGCGACATGGCATGTCATAGGGTGTGCCTGTGGTGTTTTCAAGGATTCTTGACCTGTTCACATCAGCAGCAGTCAAACACATGCACAGTGCAGGGAGATTGCAGTTACCTACCCTGGGTACAGTTTCTCTCATATATTATGTTGCCGTCATTATCTTCTTTCTGGCACTTGGGAAACTCGAGGGTCACAACAAAGGTCACATTGGATCCTACCAGTGCTGGGCTGTCAGTGTCCAATTTGACTGTCACCCTTCCACCTGTAGAAATGAAAATTGGCCTTCACTGCAGTAAAAGATGCATTGGATCAGCAGCTGCTTTCAGCTGTGCACTATTTACATTAGAAATGCTTTATTGCGTCCTCTGTTTCTGAGGGGGTTTGTGCTTCTAAGTCACTTGCACTCTCATTTAAACCCCAACTTAGAACAAGCAGAGGGACTCATCATTTCTCTTCACAACATTTAGTGGTCTGTCCCCAGTTTCCTTCTGAGAGCTAAGAATATGGGGGTTTACCCATGCGAGTCAACAGAGTTTTTGTTTCTCTCCAGAGATACAGCCTTTAGACCTCAGCTCAGACCAGGTGATAATAAACAAGGTCTTCACCAAAGTAATCAAGCTAAAGCCTACAATATCTACCAAGGTAGCAGTTGAAGCTACCAGGCCTCTAGGGCATATTTCAAGTAATGGATTGTCCTAGAGCCATCAATACTTCATAAATATTAATGTCTGAGGCTATGAGTCATTGGAAGTCATTTCCTGTAACAACTCACTGTTCTGCTTCCTCAGAAAATGCCCTGGGAATGGTATCAATGCCAATTGTCTCTAATTTGCTATTCCTCACAGCAGTGATGGATATTGCCCCAAGGAAGAAGCACTATAGCACCTGCGCACTTCAGTGAGGTGGATTTTCTGGCCAGTTTTCTCAGTGTCTTTGAAATGCATATGTGCAATCACCTTTCCAGCAGTCCTTCCATCTGGGATCTCCTTCTTTCCAGAAAGGATAAAGTTTTTCATTCCATTTATTTTGGTCACTAGACCAGCCTTGTAGCTTCCTGTAGGATGTGACAGGAGAAGTACTTCCCTGGCTCAGCACATCTTGAAACCCTGGAGACAGAAATGAACATGCCGTGTAATAGCATTTTCCCTACCACTCTAAAAAGCGTTGCACTTATGTTGAACAGCTTTCCTATTATGACCATATTCTTGTTCTGATTAGAAAACTCTTCACCAGTAGACAGTTACAGAGTTTTAGCATTACAGCTATAAATACCTCAACTATAACCAACATAAAGCCAATTCCACTATTGTCAGACTGATGCATTTTTACTTGCACTATTGCAAGCTTTCCAGAGAAAGAATAAAGAGGTCTAAAACGTTTTGACCATATCAGAACAATTGTTCTCATGAGTGGATATAACCCTGCAACAATCAGGCTGGTTGTACTGATATTGCTTGATTGCTGATGGCTTTGTGCTTGCTTGGTAATGATATGAGTAAAACGCTAAAAGGATAAATTCACTCTGTGTTTTGAGTTATGCTCTAGTGGAAGTTATGCCAGGAATTAACTTTGACCCAGTGAAGCTGCTTTGGTGACTTGGCTGATGGGTTTGGTTGGAGGGGTGGAATCAATTGTAACAGAAGCTGGTATTCCCAGAAAAGGAAATTTAGAGCTGAATAGTAAATTCAATGTGTTTATAATAAAACAACAAAAACATATTAACTTCATGCCTATTTCTTTAAAATGGCTCAGATATTAAATCACTTTAATAACCTCTTTCTTCTCATATTACTACAAATGACAGGCTCAAGCTTTTCCCAGGCCTTCTAGGATCCCTCTTTCTGTCACAAAGTACACATAATGAAAAGCAAAGTAAATAGCCAAGTAACCTGTAGGAACACGTCAGCAACTGTAGAATGCCATAAAAAGATATTCCTAAGTAGGGCTTATAGGCAGAGTCCCATGAATGCCTGGAGGCTTTAAACAACTCTGTCATGTTAATCAAGTAACTGCTGGGTGTGCCATTCAGTCACAGCATCAAGGGATTTCTGCTTTTCGTGGCTTCATTTTAAAGGCAGCAGATGCTGAATGCTTCTGAGGTTTATACCAAAGTACAAACAAAGAAGTGGATCACTTCAAGGAAAATGCAGAGACCTGTAAGAAAGGCAAGAATATCCCTGTGAGCTGTAACATAACTGGCTGTGTTGGAATTCCTCTGAGATTTGGGAAAGGCACAGAGCAGGTGTAGGCAGTCTAAGCACAGTCTTTATGGGCATGTGACTCCTAATTTTACTGCGAGGGAGAACCAGAGACAGCACTGCAGAGGAGCTGCTTCCTCTTGGTGTTTCATTGCCCAGTGACATTTCTGCTGGGCAGGAAGGACACCCCTTGGCCAGTCCCATCTCAGTGGTCACTCTGAACTGATGCTGGTAGCTCTGTCCCCCAGGACCAAAAGGTTCATGAAGAGAACAGATTTTGCATGCAGATATACTCTCCCATGGTCTTTTGCCTTACAGGAGCACTCCACAGTCTTACTTAAATCACTTGGTCAGGTTTTTCTTTAATATATTTTGATGTGAGCAAAGCATAAAGCATCATGACTGATATTTATTTTATGGCCTGTATCACATGCTGTGTTATTTTCAATCTTGGTCAGAAGGTAATGTTGTCCTTCTGAAACTTTTGTCAGGAAAAAAACAGATTAGCAACTATAAAAGTGTTTTACAAAAGCTTGTCAAGTTCAATTACATTTTAGGTCATTAAGTTAATGTGCCACTTGAAAGTAAGTGACTGGAGACTTTTCCTAATTTTCCATTCCCTTTGATTTCTATCTAATATTTAAAAATGTTTTGGCTTTGTCAGATCAAAACATTTCAGTCATTGTTTTCTTCCCAAATGCTTGATTCGTCAATAAGAGCTGGAGCACTTTTAAGTTTATAAATGCTTTTAATTTTGAATCTTCAATAACAAGCCTTAAATTCATAAGTCATTTTCTTGTCCGGCTTTGGTAATAATTGTGGTCAGTGCTCCTAAATCACAAGCTCCTCAGGCATTCCTGTGCCTCCCTGATGTGCTTTGTTTATTTCAATCGAATATAAAACATTTTACAAGCTTCAGGACAAGACAATGATGTTTTTTCAGATGAGCCAAGACTTCAGCCATCGTTTCTTTAACACATGGAACTGAAGATTTTCAGTTGCTGAATTTAAAGGACCAAAAGCTTTAATGTATTTCTCCTTTAACAATAAAACCCACTCAAGAACAGATGTTGATCATAACCATAATTAGAGCAAATCACTTCAAAATAGAGAGACTAATATTACACTCAAAGGAACTGATTACTGTAATAGTTTTGGTGAGGTGATCATAGGAGAAAAGATCTTTCTTACACTCTGATCGACTTTCTTCCCTCTCATTCTGGTTTTCATTTTGGTGAAAAATGTAGCAAAGACAAGAAGTTCAGCATTTCCTGTGGTAGTGTGTTAGCCATACAGAGAGAACAAAAGCCGATGCTGTAACAACAGCAACAAAAAGATGACCCAGCTAAAGAGGTTGACAGTGTATTATAAGTAAAAAGGCTGATACGGCCCACCTAAGATGACAGAAAATAATGTGAGCTTTCTAAAGTTACCTATAGAAACATAATAGTGAGCTTTCTAAAGTTACCTATAGAAACATAATAAAGCAGGACAAGAAAAGGAATTTGAGGAACGGCTTAAAACCCATCAAACTTACTAATTATCTTTTTTTCAAACACAAAAGTGGTGGAGAGCTTGCCAGAAAGTCTGTAGGGGCAAAAGGTGATGTAGATACAAAAGAAGCATTCAGGGATAATACAGGGATAGCATGAAAGTCAAGTATATTAGTTTTAATTTTAATCCACAGAAGAGGAGCAGTAAGAGGTTTCAGTGATTGAATTTTTCTTTGCAATGATGGAGAATCTCTCACAAAATGAAGTGTTGGCACAAGAGAAAAATAAAATAATAGAGCAAACCAAAATAATGAAGAAGTTGGCTAGATAGGATGGCTCACAAAGTATGGACGTTATTCAAGAGTGAAATAAATGAGCTATTAACCGTAACATGTAACATCTTGTTTCAAAACTGCTTTAGTGGCCAAGAAACAACAGTTGGCAAATGTGATGACAGTGTTTAAAAACTGCTTAAAAACACTTCCAGGGAAGATTTAGAGGATTACAAAAAGTTTGAGGCTCAAATTGGAGAAGCTTGTAAAAACAGCAGTGAGGAACAGAATTATCAGATACAGTGCATTAATATGATATGCCGTGAGAGCAGTGCATTCCTCACAATGGATTAGAGTTACGCTGAGGGAGCCAGAGAGCATGGGAGCAGGGCTGACCTGCTTGTTATTATCTGCTTGAGTTCCAGACAGCATTTAGTGAGGTCCCTCAGCAAAGGCACATAAAGGGTCTGTGTTACCATGGAATACAAATGAAGGAATTCACATGAATAAATAATAGGTTAAGATACATGATCCAAAAGTTATGAATAAGTGTCCAGTTTTCTCAACTGCTGAAATAATTTTTAATGTTCATAATCTGGAAAACATATTTGAGCTGCTGAAGAGAGCATCTGAAACTAGTAGAGGGGAGGACTTAAGAGGCCCAATGACTCAAGAATAAAGCTGTATGAAATTCAGCATATTGAAAGGTAACTGACAGAATGAGGGGCCCTGAATTAGCTATTGCTGCTCAGAAGTAAGGTCTTGTAGCTTTACCGTTTTGAATGCAATGCTCATTGGTAACTGTAAAACTAGGAAAAGGCTGGATAGAGAACGAAGATTAAATTGTCATTACAGCATTGTAAAATTCCATGCATGTTCCTGTCTTGAATACTGTATGCTGCTCAGTTCTCTGAAGATCAGACAGGGTATAAGGAAACTGAGAAAGTTCAGAGATAGGTGGTGAGGATGCTGCAAAGGGTTAGAATTGTTTCTATATGAAGAACAGCTAAATAGACTGCGTCTTGAGCATGGAGAAAGGGTGACAGAGGAGAATACAAAGCTGGAATGGTGAACACCTTGGAGGCAGGAGCAATTTGTCACTATTTCTGGAAGTACAGAAGTTAAGGAGAATCAAATGAAACCAGCAGGTTGCAGGTTCTAAGCGCACCCAGAGTATTTCTTCACATAAGACACACTTAAGGTGTGAAATGTCTTGCTGACAGCGTATTGTGTGTGTGTCAAAAATTTACACAGTTGCAATCAAAACCCAAGTGCATGAATGGGTGGAAGAAAAGTCCAGGAAAACTGTTAAATACAATGACTGCATCTGACAGAGGCACTTCTGGTGCTGGGAAAGTGTCCCAAGTAAATGCCAATATACACTTGCCTGCTTATATGTCTTTTACTGTGTCCCATTGGAAACAGGTACAAGGCTAGATGGATCCTTAGCTGGACCTCAGCTTTTAACTTCTTCAGTTTCTTTACTGTAGATTCCATAATTTAAGCCTAAAATCTCATTTCTGGGATTCCCAGCCCTGAACTCAGGAACTCAACCTAAGACCTGAGTCAACCTGGGAGCTCAGAAAAAAGCAAAAGACCAGCCCTGTGCCTGCTCACTGTGGCTTTAGGATTTAATTCCTCGACTGGGCTCCCCGCGTTTGGGGATGGACAGGTCAGAACACCCCAGTGAAGAGCACTGCCTCTGGCCTGGCTTCTCCCAGACACAGCTGAGCTGAGCAAACTTGGAGAAGTCCATTCTACATGTGCCCTTCTAGCCATGCTTCAGCTGTGGGGCTATTGCTAGAAATGTGTTGAAGTGGGCCAAGGCTTAGCTCCGTTGAGCACTGTGTATCTGCAGAGATCAGGGAATCAGTAACTGAACAGCTCTTGGAATATTTTTCCAGCTCAAGTGACATCTCTGCCCAGAGCCAGGCAACCCAAGTGGAGCTAGCTGTCACCTCCTGCTCCCCAAGCACCTCCAGCAGCCGCTGCACCTGCACAGAGCAGCCATTCTCACCGCCCTGGCTCAGGACATGGAACCTGCAGAGGCAGGGAGAGGGGACAGGGTGAAGAAGGCACTCACGTATGGCAGCAGCACACAGCACCGCTTCAGCCAGGAGCAGGAATCCGAGGTGGTGGCAAGCGCCGCTCATGGTGTTGGAGCCCTTGAGTAGGCTCAGAGTAGCAGGGAGTGCCCGGTGCCTGCACACGGTAACTCCTCCGGTCCCCACTGAGAAGTGAGAATGAAGTTTCCCCACTGCTCTGCTCTCCAATTAAATGAAGGGCCCCAGGACTCATCATGTGATGGAATTAAGCAGAGATGCATGATTTTGTATTCAGCTTCTTTCGGCTCATGTGCTTATGACTCACTCCTTTTGCTTTCAGCATTCCCTGGGATTTCTGAGAGACCTGTTTGGAGCCACACCATTTACCTCGCAGGCATTTTTATGCTGGTTTTGCACTATGATCAATTTTTGTGCTTAATTTGTTTTTAAATTAGGAGCACTTATTTCCAGAAATCCAAATTAACTCTTGCCCAGCTTGATTTGCAAGCGTTACAGCAGCAGCTCACTGCATTTGCTGGACCCATGACTACTTAACCTTGCGTCTCTCCTCACATGCTGCGCAACAACTGTAGACTAAATGGAGACTGGCCAATTCTAACACATCCCTGGCCTTGGCTCCTGGTGAGAGTTGATTGTAAAGGAAAACGTTATTTAAACATTTAGTGGGCACATGCATGCACCATTTAGCAACAGCTGCACAATACGATGTGTGAAGCAAGATCACAGGCCGTATGTAGTGATGGCCAGTCAATATCTAGCTCACAAGTTGCCATGACCTACACACAGACAAGAACTTCATTGTATATGCTTCATGGTGTGTTGAGATTACAGGAAAAAATAAACGTTGCTGCCCAAGCTAGTAACAAGATACAACCACTGGCTCAAGAGGAATAGCATAATACAGGCAGATTTGCAAACGCTACCCTTAATGGCTCAAATTCAGGTTCCCCATGCTTCACCAGCCCAGGTGTTCTCTTGCAGGCAGTGCAGCAACTCAATTTTATGCAGCCCTGGCAACCTTGTGAGGTTTCCTGCTTTTGTTTGCAGCAAAGAACAAGCTTTGATGAGACAACATGGCACGGAAGCAAGTATGGAGTTCAGTAGTGTTTTCAGTGATACCAAAGTATAGCATTGGAGAGTGAGACATTGGCTAGCCAGAAACCAACAAGTTGGGGAACACTAAAACAGTTTGGTTTGGGCAGGGCCTGTGGAAGTCTCTAAGTCCAAGTCACTGTGAACACGATGAAGACATTTCCCAATGGAAGGAGGTTTCAGAACTGAGACTACTCATTATTTTTAGGTTTATTTGTTCTTAGTTCCTTCCATTTTTTCTGGAATTTTCTATTAATTAGCTGTTTAAGTTATTGTTGCTATCCAGAGCACCCTAGCCAGTATTTCTCTCCGTATCTCAGGCTCTGATGTACCTTACATATCTTACATACATAGAATCCATGTGTCAGCACCCTCCTGGCCAGTGTAAATCTTGCTTTATCTGCCAGCCAAGGAAGAGGGTGAAGGCAATAGCCTTAGGGGTACCAGGCTTGTTTGAACTAAGTCCTCATTATCTGGCAGAAAGGAGAAGGAGCATAAATTAAAGTCTGTGGACTGATTATGCAAAAGAAATGAGTGCAGCGTCCTCATGTGATTGGTTTTTTTTTTGTTATTAAATCAACTGCATTCCCAGTTGACATGTCAGGTTTCTAAACCATTCACAATTACTTTTTAAACCATGTGGGACATTAACTTCTCGCACTCCTTTGTTTCCAGGTTGTTGATCCTAGAAGCGAAAAGTGACCTTCAAACAGTGTGCTTCAGCACTGGGGGCCTGATCCAAAGTCTGCTGTAGAGAAAAGAGGTTTGAATGCCCATTCCCAATAGGATTTTGAGGACCTCCAGAGGAAAACTGCTCATAACAAATGCCTGCTAATTAAAACCAAAAAGATTATCAGCCTAAAAACAATAACGTTGGTTAGGATGGAATTTTTCGCCATGTCATTCGATACATGAAATTGTTACATGAAACACTGAGTGACACTCTCAATAAAGGCCAGCTGGTGGAAATTACTAAACATGTTGTAAATGGAGTTCGGGGGCACTGAGGATCAGGCCTGCGGTTAGAGGAATCTATACCCACCCGGGCTGGGATAATGACTAAAAGGTGGCCGTGCTGTGATGCTCCGGTCCTTCCCTTCTCCCTCCTCAGCTCTTGCGCCTTAGACTACACATTCCTGGAGGGCTGACACAGGAAATGGTTGGATTCGCTTGTGCTATGGCTGCAGCAGACACTGTCAGCAAGAAAAGAGGGGAGGATAATGCCATATAAGAAGGGAAGAAAGGGGAAGGAGAAACAGGAATGTAAAAGGAGTGAAGAGAAGGACAAAAATGCCAAGGAAACATATGAGAAGGGAAGGCTGAAGGTACCATCTGAAAACTGAGCTGATTTCTCTAAGTGTCTCAGCCATAGCTATGAAAATGTGTCCTCCTGAAACACTGAGGAGTTGCTTCAAATTGGTTGATCATCACCAGCTCTTAAATTAACTTTATAGTTTTTACATCATTATTCTTGGTCTCTGAGAAACAGCTTTGCAGATAAAGCAACTGAGCTGAATTGTGCAGCTGTAAGAGAAATTATTTAAATTATAACCTAAATATTCTCCCAGCAAAGAAGAACACATTGAGAGAGATTTAGGGCTTAATCTGACAAAGGAGTGGGTGGGTAGGAGGTGCTTGGTACTTCACAGCTTTAGCACCTCAGTTATTAAAACTCATTGAGGAGATATACATCTCTGCTACCTGAAGGCCTGTCAGATGACAGGGTGTGAGCACATCATGTGTACCTGCATGTCTAGGCTGTGACAGAGCTGGCACACTCGCACTGCTATCACACCGCCATTGACACAAGTGCAGGAATTGTTAATCCCTGCTCACAGGAACCTTAAAATCAAGGGGGGGCGGGGGGGGGGGAAAGGGGATGTGAAGAATGAACTTGGCTTTTGGCCAAACCGGTGAAGGAAAATGAGATGATCTTGTTCTGGCATCCATCTGCTTTAAGTAAATGCTGTCTGCCATTACCAGTGGTCTCTTGAGGTAACTGCCTGAGGCTGAACAAATCCACTTCTGGGAACAAATCATCTGTATCTCACATCACACGGGGCATTGGCCGTCAGCTGACTAAACTGAACATGTAAACAAAGCTGTGCTGGCAGTCAGGAGTCTTTCTTGTTATACAGGGGAAAAAAAAGCTCTACAAAAGCTCATGATCCGTTTATGGCACCATCCAGGTCAATTTGTCACTGAAGAATGAATTAACTGTGGACAATCAGGCTCTTTGTAACTCCAGCATCTTCGTTTTTTGCTTTTGTGGTAGATTAAGGCAGACATTTTACCATTTTTTCATGGGAAGATACTTTCTTGCAGTCACATTTCTCCAAAGTCCTGCATTGGTGCTGATGTTTTCCAAACTTGGTACTTGACCACAGCGTAGGATCACAGCATGACCACAGCGTGAGGAGCAGCTGAAGGAGCTGCGATTATTGAGCCTGACTGAAAGGAGGCTGAGGGGAGGCCTTACCTTTCTCTACAACTACAAGAAAGGAGGTTGTAGTAAGGTGAGTGTTGGCCTCTTCTCCCAGCCAGCAAGTACTAGGATGAGAGGAAATGGCCTCAAATTGCACCAGTGGAGTTTACATTGGATATTAGGGAAAAATTCATCACCAGAAAGATTGTCAAGCACTGGAACAGGCTACCCTGAAAAAGGGTTGAGTCACCATCCCTGGAGGTACTTAAGAGGTGTGGCTGTGGCACTTAAGGACATGGTTTAGTGGTGGACTTGGCATTGCTAATAGTTGGACTCAAAAGCCATTTTTTGCCTGAATTTCCTCTGTAGGGAAGGGTCAGATGAGCATGCCAGCTCTCCGCCTTTTCAGGGGTCTGTTGGTCTGTTCCCATGAATGGTAAACTCACAACACAGTCCCAGCCATGTGTGTGACAGAGAGACTTGAAACTCTTCATGAAAGCAGCTTATGGGGAAGGTATGGGAACCCAAGAAATCCTCTGCAGTGCTTTGACATCAGCAATCCTCACAAGAGCTCAGCCTTGAGATACAGACCCACAGAGGACTCTTGTCCAGTCATCCAACACAGGTGGAGTGGTCTTCTCTGCCCGTGGGTGTTCTTACTAATCCGTGCAGATGACCAGCAGCTGAAGATATGGTAACAGATACTGACCCTCTAGACTGCACCACGCGTCTGTTTTTAAAGGTTTTTGAACAAAGTGAGTTTATTCAATGTCTCTAGGCAGGTTTGTTTGGGTTTTTTTGACTATGGTGTCAGTGCAAGCAGTGTAGCTATCCGAGTAGTCCCACTGCTACTTTAGCCCATGGTCTCCTAAAGATCCCTGTAAGCTTCTGTCTTGCTCTGTGGGCACCTCAGCTGACCCACTTTTAGTTTGGAAGCTGCCACTGTTCCTTTACAAAGTCTGGACATTGGGTTTACTGTACGACTTTTCTCATGCTGATTTGATGAACTGTTGGTTACATGATTTATATTCAAGATGATTCATCAAGGCCCAGTCCTCATCCAATCAAGAGAGCAGATAATTGCTGTGAAAGTGCATGAATATGTCTGTGTGAGACCCATATTTTATATTATATTATAATGAAATCCATTCAGGCCTCCCTATTGCTCAGAGAGGATTTAGAAGACAGGTTTTGTATCATTTGGCTCATGAGAGAGCAACCAAATCATTGCTGAAAAGCTCTGCCTTCTCTAAAGACATTAATTGCTATTTTGGCTAAGAAAAAGAAAAAAAAAATTGTTCAAAAAAGTAATCCAGGAACAATGAAACAAGTAAAACCCAACCAGAAAGGTGGTGTATCAAAGGAAATACTCTTAAGAAGAACATCTGACTCTGTAGTCATTGAGCGGACAGTGAAGGACACTTAGTCCCACAGCCAGTCTGCTCCTTTAAAGCCTTTCTAAGAAACAATATAAACTGAATGTACTCAATTGTACCTTATTCCCTGTCTATGCTGTGTATCACTTATTATGGGCTGGGGATGAGAGTTCAGTGCAGAAGCTCAGTTATTTTACTGTCCAGTGAAATTGCCTTCACTGCTCTAGAAATAACCTCAACACTTCTCTGAAATAGGAGTCAGACTAAATGAAAATGCTGGCAGCTGGACCTCAGCATAACTTACTCTTT
The DNA here is from genome assembly GCA_032466535.1 of Forpus xanthops. NCBI lineage: Eukaryota > Metazoa > Chordata > Aves > Psittaciformes > Psittacidae > Forpus > Forpus xanthops. The sequence continues at coordinate 25,494 of JASSUY010017047.1, forward strand.
AATGTGTTAACAGCGAGAATATGGGCAAAGTCCTGCTTTTTTTTTCTTTTTTTTTTGACTGTATTCCCACTAATTCATGGCATTAATTCAGACAGTAACCTTTTCTGCAGTGGCTAGACCCAGCAGTGAACATACAGGCAATGCAGAGGGGACAATAAAGATGAATACATTATGTAGTGACCAGCTTTCTGTCTAGAAGACCAATTAAATAATAACATCTATGGCACAAAAAGAAGGTAAACTCTGAGCAAGCAGAGCTGTTGTGTTCCAAGTGATGTGTTGCATTCATGCTGGGACTGAAATCCATCTGAATCGTCCTCCTGTGCCTTATTTGAGAGCCTGGAGGTAGATTGAAGGAGAAAGGGCAGATAGGTTTTTTGGTTGGGTTGGATTTTTCCAGGTTTGCCTGCTGGCACTTGCACAGAACAGTGATGGTTTGGTGGGACTGTGGATTAAGCAGTGAGGCACAGGAGGAGCGCTCTGGTTGTGCCTCAACTTGCCCGTTCCCATGTGTGTGCATGCAGCACCACATGGACTCATCTTCAGCTACTGCAGAGCAGTGATGGCAGGATCAGGCCCTTATGTTGTGATGCAGCACTGACAGGACAGGGGAGGAAGACCAGGCTAGTAACGCAGCCCCAGATCAGCATGGATTACTGCCCTAGAGGGGCTCCTGCTTGCAAAAACATGAACAGGAACTGCTGTTTTTTTTTTTCACTGGGGGAAAATTGTGGGGTTTATGCCTTGTTCCCAAATGCATTACATAATAATCTTTAACAGTTCTGCTTATGTGGGCAAGGAAATATATAATTACATGCATTAAATATGTAGGAGTTAGTCTTCTGAGTTTATTTATAACCTTTATTTATATTCTTTGTGATAGGAGCAGTAGATTTGCAGTGATTCTGTTTTAAAACTCCATTGCAATATGGATATTTTATTTCAACTTTCTTTACCAGTGCTGGAAAACCTAACATGACTTATTGTGTTACTTTACAAGAACCAAAAAAATGATTTAATACAGCATCCTACTTGCAATCCCTGGCTTAAGTGAAATTCTAAGGGTAAAATCTCTCCGTCTAGTGTGTGTAATGCACTGATCACCAGAGCTATGAGCTCTGCATGGGAAATACTGTATGACTTGATAACAATCATTACAGAAAATGTGTGTGCATCACTTAGCAGAAAAATCTGGTTCTTAGAGCTGTAGTTTAAATTCTGTCTCCTAAAAGAGCAAAATAGCTTAACAGATCTTCCCTCAGCCATGCTGCTCACTTGCTGCTGGTTGCTTAGAGCACTACTGTTCATCAGTGGGCTGGAAGAAAGAGAAGGCAGTTCCATGCCTAACACGAGGGGTTACATTTTCACTGCAAATGATTCAGTTCTGCTGCATATGGAAGGAAGCTGAATGGTTATAAAAAATAATTCAGGTCCAATGTAAGATAGTTGCAGTTCTTCTCAGTAAAGGACATTATCATAGAATCACAGCATCATATCCAATTATATCATTATATCCAATTTGAATACTATGAATGTAACCCTATACTATAAGTGTCTGATATCAAAGTGTAGAAGAATGGAATAGTCCTGAAAAGAACATAAAGAAATGAGAAGCAGAAGTGAAGAGGAAGGAAATGGATTGTACATTCAGATCTCTATAAATTCACACTGATTTGCCATCCTACAGTTGTCAGGAGTGGTGTTCAGATAAAGGCAAAATAATATGGTTTTATGAAATAAGAATAAAATGATAAAATTAAGATATAGGTAATTTGATCTCTTAGTTACCAATTGCTTGCTACATTTCCAAGCACCTAGTTCTTCCATTATTAGCCAATAAAAAAGAACTTTCAAAAAGAAAAACTAGTGATTGAATGGAGCTCTGTAGAATGAAAAAAATGAAAGCATAAAAATTGGCATTTGATTTGCTAAGACGTAGATGTCAAGGAAACTCAAGGTGTAAATCATTCTTTACTGACCAGTGTTCTTAACAGTTCAGCTTCTAGGGATGTTCTCTTAACAAATATAAACTACATCAGATGGGTGCTGAGCACAGACGTTTTACTAATACATCTCCATGTACTTGAATTTTATTTGAACAAAGAAGTTTAATCAAGATGTTGACAAATTGAAAGAAATGCAGTATTGAGCCCAAATGGCTGTATTTATTTTATTTAGAATATAATGAGAAGTCAGAACTTCTTTGTGTTTGTTGATGAAATTCAAAAGTCTGAAGCTGGGAGCTGTTTGGATGAAGCTGCTTACCTGTTGTGGCAGCTGAATTACTGCATTTCACCCAGATACCCATTTATGTGCCCCTGCCTTTCTGTACCCCTACACTTCCCCTTGGTACATACGAACGTTTACATTTTTAGGGAGAAGTTATCTACTGAGCATTAAACTCAGCTGGAGGTCACTGATCAGTGAAAATTGGTAACAACGCTGTCTGATGCTATTGGCCTGGGTGATGCTGCTGCTTGGCAGTGGGTTTGGAAGAGCAACTAGCATCATTGAAGCACTGTGTCACTGGGCTGGAGCATTGGCAGCAGCAGCAGCAGCCACTTTTCAGACCAGTATTTTGCATGGATATGTTTTCCATCAATACCTCAGAAAAAATCCAGCTCAGGGTTAGGGTAATGTCTTTAACTGTACACTGTCTCAGAACTGTCTTGTTGAACCATAGCTGAACCATGAGAACAGTGAGATCAGTTTGTCTGCTTTAATTTTTTTGCTTGTGTCTTAACACAGTGCAGATGTTAAGATGCAGATCTCCCTGCTGATTGGAGCAAGATAAGAATCTTCGTAGTTAATGCACAGGGCCGTGTGACTGAGGAGAGAAGGTGGAGAGAAGGTGGAGAGACTTGTCAGAAGAAAAATGTTAGAGACATTGCTGGTGTCTGGAGGTGCTTTGCGAGGGTCTTTGAACCAGGGTTCTTCATCATCCTCTCCATCTTGGCTGTCCAAACAATGAGAGGGAAAGCGTGATCAGGTGGGGTGTTTGAACATCTTCAGCAGTTGGGAAAAAGACGTATGAATATGAAGAAAGAAACTGCTTCCACTGTCTGGGTAAATAACTTTGCTTTCCACAAGTGAGGGAGAAAAATCAAGAGGAGGAAGGGTAATACTTGCAGCAAAATGAGGGCTGCAAGAAAAACAATACTTAAAAATACCACACTATTGTATATGTAATTATCATTAACCAACATCAGTGCTCTGCCCGCTGCGCTGAGGAATGTTAGCGTGTTCCTGATCCCATACATCCCCCCCAGTGCCTCTAATACTCTATTAAGGACTCATGCTCGCAGTGATTAAAAACGTTTGCAGGCAACCTTGATTTATTTCTTTTAATTCATACGAAATAGGAAGGTTCTGAGAGAAAGTGATCAAAGGTGACATTCTGGTTCAGTGGAGCAGCCCACCAAAATGTCATAAGCCAGCCCCCCTTCCTGCTGAATAACCCAGTATGGTCTTCCCAGGAGCTAACACAGTCTCTTCCTGGGATGGACGCTTCACTGACAACTGCTTCTCTGTTTAAGCAGCTAAAAATGTTCCTGGCTATCTAAATTCAGTGGAAAACTGCATGAGAATCACAAAGTATTTCATTAAGAATTCAGTGCCAGATCTTCAAGGCTCTCAGAATTACAATAACCATAATTAAAACATGTAAGGAACAAACTACATTATGAAAATATTTAATTTAAATTTAACATGGCTTAGGAATGCTATTTGAGTATCTTTTAAGGCACAGGGGGGACGTTTACACTATTCCATAGTCACGTGCTCTGGGCATCAGTTGACATTTGTTGAGAAGCTTCAAGATGGTGTGTTCACAGAGGTAGGAGTCAAAAGCCCCAGAAAATACGGTTTACTTGGAATTTTGGCTCAAATTACAGAACCTGCCCCTTCATCACAAAGCTGTTCTGAAAGCAGAGGGACATACAAACTCTTGTTTATCTGTAACATGGTTTACAGTTTTGCTTCTCGTGGTGTTTGAATGCTTTTCAGGGTTTTCAGATCACACTGAACTGTGTCTCATAATGTATTTTAAACAGAAATTATTTTTAAATAATAATAATAAAAGTTTCAGGTTGTTTGCACAGAAGAAAGGTGATTTCCTGTTGGGTGGTGTTATCCAGAGCTTTGAGATGGCTTCTCCTTAAAACAGGCATCCCTGACACACAGAAAAAGGCTTTAGCTTCCAAGAGTGACATCTGATTAGAACACAAATGAGATCTATTCACTATTTAAATCAGAGCAAATACAGACTAAAAGAAAGCAGGCAGTTTCAAAGAGACTCCATCCCTACTTACTGCATTCTTGTTGTACGGGTCTTTTTCCTTTGTTATGCCTCAGTCTAGGGCCATTTCTTGGTCTGTAGTAAATGTCTGTAATGGCCTGTTTCCTAGTAGTGGCCTTTGATTAAGTTCCTTTCTGAATCCTGATTCCTTCAGTGTTTAAGTCAGTCCTCTACTGCTTTTGCTGAAGGTTGCGAGGAGAAGGAGTTGATAGACACAAGCTTTTGCCAATAATAATTTATAGCAGTACTGCTCAGAGCAGGCAGCTCTGTGCTTCAAGAGATATCGCAGTCTTGAGGGAAAGCTTTTAAATTCAGTTAAGAAATTGCTGGCCTAGGGAATTGTAGTGGAGAGTCTGGGAGGCCAGAGGGTATCATCAGCACCACGCAGCCATTCGCCCACCACCCTTCTTCCCCCCTCCCCTCCAGGATGGGGAGGAGAGTTGAAAGAATGTAAACCCCATGGGTTAAGAACAGTCCGATAACTAAAGTATAATACAAAACTACTATTATTAATAATGATAAGGGAAATAGCAAGAGAGAGAATATAAAACTAAAAGGGGAAAGGGAAAAACCAATAAGCACAAGTGATGCACAATACAATCACCTGCTTACCTATAACCAGCCTGACCTGAGCAGTGATCTGGGCCTCCTGGATAACTGCCCCCAGTTTATATAGTGAGCATGGAATACCCCTTTGGTTAGTTTGGGTCAGATGTCCTGTCTCTGCTTCCTTCTGGCTTCTTGTGCCCCTCCTCACTGGCAGAGCATGAGACTGAAAAGTCTTTTATCAGGGTAAGCACTACTGAGCAACAACTAAAACATCGGTGTTATCAGTGTTGTTATCAGTGTTGTTATCAGACTAACTCAAAACACATCACTGCACCAGCTA
>JASSUY010017047.1:32388-52580 GCA_032466535.1 Forpus xanthops
GCCCATGGCAGGGGGGTTGGAACTAGATGATCTTGAGGTCCTTTCCAACCCTAACTATTCTATGATTCTATGATTCATTCACATTCAGGCTCTCCTGTACCTTAATCCTTATGGAGTAAGTTTGGTTATGTTTAAGATTATAATATAAATGAATATGCTGTAAATCTCCGCAGCTGATATATATCACCAGCACTTCAAAAAAAATTTGAGGATATGTGAAATGTCTTGAAAGACTTCATGTGTTTTGGCGGAAATGGTATTCTCTGCCAAAGGAAATAGAGTGTGTCACACAACAGGGTGAAGGGTCAGTGATACAGTAATGGCTTAGTGAACAGTTATTGCTAGGAGCTGGCCAGAAGACAAAATGGAATTTAGCAGTTGTCTTAGTTAGATTGTTATTTCCAGGTTTAATGGATCTCTCGTGGTTTCTATTTCATTGTAGAAGCTCTTCTGCAATGATCCTGTCTCCCCCATGAGCTCTAGGAGGCTGGAAGGTCCTACAATAGTGGCAGCTTAGGAATGATGAAGCTTGGGACCCACCAGGACAGATCTTGGATCATGGATAATTTAATTAATTTCAATTAAGTACGAAACCTGCGGTGAGTTAGCAATCAGTGTGAAGGTAGGAGCCTCAGTTCTTTGGTGTATCTAAACTTACATCGTATTGCTCCTTGTTTCTGCGTCAACTCCATGTTTGAACATGGAAGAAGTTTGCTTTGATATTTGAAACAAATCTGTTTTGACCCATGGAATGTGTGTGTGAAACTTAGTTTCCTCTCAACAGCCCTTTGTCCTCTGTAATACTCCAGTGAGCCAAAGCCTGGCAAACTAGATCCTAGATTTACATGTGTTCTGATCAGCCAGCCAGTTGCTAACAGAATTCCTCACAGCTGAGTCTTGCCTGTTTCTCTTCCAGTTGCAACACTAATTTTGGTTTCCTTCCTCATGCTGCTGCCAATTCTTACTACAGCTATGAGAATACAGACATCTTTGAGACTTAAGCACCTGGCAATTGGCCATGGGGTTGAAAAGAAGTGACTGTTGCAGAAGGAATCACAGACAGATGATCAGAGAGTATAATCAAAACCATGTTATTTTCTTAGGAAACCTGCTAAAATTGAGTAATTTGAATATAAACCACAAAACATCATGAATTGGAATTTTGCAGTTTTCTGCCTCCTGTGCCAGAAACTTGAGTTGCCATTTGGAAGTCCCATTTCCATAGGGTCATTTTTTAGATGGTCTTTGGCCAGCATCACAGCTCCAGGGCATCTTTTGTGGAGATGGGTCCACACTGAGGGTCTGTGAGAGCTGAGTGACTTGGCTGTTGAGTCCTCTGGCTCTTGAATCATCACAGACCCAGTGTCAGAGGTAGAGATGCTGTAAAAGCAATGTATTTCCTCTTCCTGTACGCCAAGTGCTGCAATATATTCAGAGCCCTAAGTAAATCATCTAGGATGCATAGCTATAAATCACAGCCACACACACACTCTGACAGGTTTTTAAGAACAACAAAACCCCACCACATAGTTCTCATGTGTTCCTTAGTAACTCTATAGGACTCCCTCTCTTCGTGACTGTTTCTGTTATTGTTGGAAGATTAAACCTTCTCAAAGTAGATCATCATAAGGATGGAATCTGCCCAGTGACCACTTAAGTCAGAGAAAGCCTCTTTGCTGCCTGAGCCAGTTTACTGCAGCTGTCATCAAGAAGCGCCTTGTGTGCATTTGTTTGTTTGTTATCTAGTACTGTATTTCATATTGAGGCACACTGCTAATCTCTTTAGTGTTATTCAGTATTTTTCCAAACTGAAATTAGATAAACAGAGGAAATAAAGGTCAGAGAGAGTCCCCTATTTTATCGGCACAGGTACGACAGCCTTATATGAATGTTTTCAGATGTCCAACATAACTTGGTTACCTTACTGTTGGCAACCAGAGGTATTTTCTGCTGCAAGGATTAATTTATATTGCTTGTGTTACTTGTATAATATATATTCTTTGGTAGGCATTACTCTCGAGTTTTACTGTGAAAAGGATGTATTTGTGCTTCAACCATGTAACCAGAAGTTAGGATGTCCAGGCTTTTTCCTCTGATGGTATCACAGATGTCAGCAAACTTGCCTAAGTACTTTGTGGACATCCATCTGCCCTCACTTTTTTTCCTTCCATATCCTCCGTACAGCATTGCTCAGAAGGGAAAAATAGGAGGAAGTTAACCTGGTTGTTAGCAGATACAGACAAGTACGCAACTGTCAGCAGACAGACTGCAGTCATTGCTGTGCGGAGGCCCAGAGGTGCTTCCTCCTTCCCTGGTTATACACCTGAGGGATGATAAAATCCTGGTGCTGCCTCTGCATCCACAGCACATCTCTTGGGATAGAGACTATCCCTGTAGTGTGCTTCCTGCTGAAGCATGGGGGACTAGAGGACAAGCCAGACAGGAAGGTGAATATATATATGTATATATGTGTATTCTTCAGGAGAAAAGAAGCCTTCTGACCTGTTTTAGAGAAACATTTGGAGAACCAGAGGTCTTGTCAGGGGTGGAGGGGAACTTTGCTACCTCTGGGTTTGTAGTTGTGGTCCTGAGAAGTACAGGCAAAGAAGTACAGGGAAGAGCAGGGGGGAGGAGCTGAGCAGTGCTTATAGAAGATGACTAAAGGTTAAGGGGGTTTCTTTTGCTAAAAATCACATAAGATACAGAGTTTGAATGTGTGAGTAAAGGGCACTAATGGCACAGAAGCTTGAAACAGCATAGGCTGGAAAGATCAGTCACACTGGAGCTGTATCAGCACCCACCTGTGATGTACAGCTCTGCTTGTGTTCTTGGGCTGGCTTGTGGGTGTCTCAACCCACAAATCCTGCGTCCCAACAGGGTCACCAGTGTTGTGTGCGCTGCCGTGTGAGTTCCCATGTAGGCCTCAGGAAGAGGCACAGACCCCTGCAGAGGAGGGGGTTCTGGTGGCCATTTCCCTCCACAAAACCCGCATGTGGAGGCCAAAGGAGTTGTGTCCCCTGGTATGCAAAAGCAGGTGACCATGGAACCTGGGGTGAGTGGGAGGCAGGCAGGGCAGCAGGTAAAGGCATCAGGCTCCAGGAAGGCAGGGAGGTTAGATAGAGACAGAGATGTCTGAAGCAGACTCCAGGCAGGAGGATCTACAGTAACCTGTGAGACAGCCTTATCTCAAGGTGGGCAGATCTGCCTGCAGGCTGGGTCTCTCTTTCATGCTATGCCAAGTTCCTACTGAAGTTCAGGCTTTGCAAGGGCCTGTTGATCTGCAGCCCCATGGTAGCTGCTGAGCAAAGGGCCATGGGAGAGCACTGAAGGCTCTCTTGGCCAAAAGACTTAATGTATACTGAACACAGAAGGTTCTTCTCCATTTGTCATACAGAAGCAGTAAATGATACCAGGCTTCTTTTAAAACATGCAGCCCATGGGTATAAACTGCTATTTCAATTTTATATTATTGAAGTTCTATTTCATCATCACAGATACCTCAAGCAAAGCCCATACTTGCAGAAGTAAGCTACAAAACTAAAATCTCATGTGCCTGTAAGGAATGCTTTAATACTAAAGTGCATCACAAGTCAGAGATGTACGGATACTTGTCAGGCAGAGAAAAATGCAACAGTACTGATTAGACAGAAAAGCTAAGCTATTGGAGACCAAAACCGTACCCCTTTAGTTTCCCTTTAAAGTGATGTGAAATGTAGTTCTACATGCACACACACAAATGAATCCTGTTTGATTCATGCAGGAGGGTGTGTTTATCTTGTGTAGTTAGAACTAATCAAATTACTTTGCAGGGCATATGCAATGGGAATATTTAATGTGATTTGCTTAGATAAGACTCCATGGAAGACTCACAAGCATGACTCGATGCTGACTAGAATGCATTTAGCTTGCTAAGAGCAGACCGCCATAAAGAAACAGAAATTCAGGTGGAACAGGATATAACTGCTGCAGGTACTTTAAAACCGCCAGATCACTTTTCAGATGAGTCCTACGTAGTTAGCAACGTAACAGATCTGCCTGCTGGAAGGGCAAGACGTAAAACTTGTTTCTTATGTCTCTCATGTGATATGGTAAGAAAGCCTTGCTGCCCGAGGAGAAAAGACAGAGCAGTCTGCATACCCAAACAAAACTGTTCATCAGCCTGCTGGCATTTAAATCCCATTCTTGCTCTTCTTCCCTCCATTTTACAATCTGGTTTTGTTCTTGTGCAGGAGGCTAAGTCCCGCCGAGGAGCCCCCTGTGTGACACAGATCACTGTAAGAATGTGCCTAGCATTATTCTGTGGACCATATCCAAAACTTGCAACAGCACTGCAGGTTAACTAAGAATATTGCCTAAGGTTCAGTTGCTGAGATCTGCTGGTTTTTCACTTGGTTATTCTTCACAGAAAAAAGACGGCAACTGCATGTGAAAGTTTCAAGACCAAGAGGAATATTCACTCCTAGTGTTGGGGCCCTAATCTGCCTCTTTAGATTCAAGGGAGAGAGGTACTCTTGTTATGCATAGCCCCCTAAATCATTGCCAGGAGAGGTGGCAGGCACATGGAGCTGCCTGCCTCAAATGCCCAGCATTACACTGTTGTGCTCGTGTGTTTTTTGTTCGAAGACAAGGCATCAGATCTGCTTGTGTTGTCTGCTGCTGCAACTCTGAGGACATGTAGTGTTAGCCCTAAAAGGTAGGGATTTGCTCCTAGTGTTTTGGTTTTGACATGGCCAGATCTTAACAGAGGAAGAAAAGGACTTTCCCAGGCAGGAAACTTCCTGCTCAAGACACCTCCAAGGAAGTACCACAATATTCTGGTTACTAGTTTCACATTTCCTCCTTTCTGAGAGGGTACCCCTTCAATAAGTCAGTCATTCCATGCCACAGCCAATGCCTTCACTAAGTAATAGTTATTCAGCTCTGAAGTTTCTGCCTAAATCTTCATTTCTAATTGTTTTGCCTGCCCTCTGAATCTCCTACTCATCATGCAGCTCTGGCAACTGTGTGCTCAGAACCAAGCATAGCATTAGCGCAGCTGTAGGAGATTCCTACAGCTCAAACTATGTTATATTGATCTAAGCCACTGTGGCTTCACATCTCACTCTCGGTACCTCGCAACTCTACAGTTTTCTCCATCTTTCTGAATACCAGTAGTCTAATGTTTTCCTTCAGCTGTTGTATATTGAGCTCAAATACTATTAGATATGTACTTAAATTGTCTAAACACTGCCTACAGCTTTCTTCCTCCTCTATGGTCCAGGTAAATACCAAATTACAGTTTCTCTCTACCCTCTACATTAGGCCATTAGATGGAGCATAAACAAAAAGTGTTCACTTGGTTGTCAGTGTTTCTGGCTAATCACTTAACCCTAATCACTGCTAACGTCCAACACCTCCTGAATACTTGTATCAAACACCTTACTAAAAGCCAGATGATCTGTCTTCAGAATCTCCTTATGTTGTTTGTAACCATCAGCAGAACAAGTACCTTTTCTTGCTAAGACATATTACTTCCCCAGTCCGCTAGTGCATCCCTGGTGCTCTATCACTTATCTGAATAATCAGAACTGCAGCAGGTCCATTAGCTGATTCCCTTGCTGACCCGTACAGGTCATTATATGGACTCTGCTGTAAGCTCGCATTTCACAAATATTTTCTTGCTTGCCTTTTATCAGCTTTCATCCTTATTGATCTGCAACTGTCCTTCATTCCGAGTATTTTTAAATAGATTTCCTCCATTTCAGAGTTATCAATCTCAATTCAGTGCTCCTGTATTAATAGGCCTTTTTGTGTTCCTTTCCCCCCAGACGCGTTTGTGAAAGCTCTTCCTTCCTTATCGTGTTTGCTGTGGTTAATTTATTGTTGTCAATGCCCTTAGCTTTATTCTCTGAAGCTTATTTGCAGTTCATCTTTCTTCAGTGTAAGGCTGCCTTGCCACTTTCGGCTGCATGTAGTGAAACTACAGAGCACAGGGTTACTATGACATTTAAGACAGAGCTGTAATGCTTTCTGAGGCTTGTTTCCCTTCCTCTCTTCTCTGCTGCTAGCTTGTATTTTGAGATCCCCCAGTGCTGCTACTATCACCTGGAGGAAAAGGGGCAGAGAAAATTCCCTTTGCTAGATAGCGGGCTGCTTCCTTTGCTGAGGTAGTGGAGGGTTTTTCTCCTGCATGCAGCCAGTCTCAAGTGCTGCTGCCTGAGGATTAATCCAGGATCTCTTGGAAACCAAAACTCCAAATCATTCTTCAAATTAATTGTTGGTACCACACCACAGGAATTTCAGTGACTCATAAATCCTGTTATTTCAAAGTAAGGGAAGTACTTGAAAGTATCACATGGAGCTTGAATGTTCTAGTCCATTTCACAGACCATGCTGTACTAATCGGGACACGTTACACTTCTTTGCTTGGACATTCATCTCCTGTTTCCTGTTCTAAAGTGAAGTGCACTAAGTGAGATCTGTGAGTGTGCTGCCACCTTGTATGTGTTTTTATATGCCAGACCAGAGTATTATGACTTTCTGGAAAGCAGCCATATGTCAAACAAAAAAGCGGTTGCAAAAAGGAAAAGTTAAGAAAAATGACAGGATTGTAGCTAAAAGGAAGATATTATTTAGCCACCTTTGTACTTGCAGGCAACTGATATCAAATATACCAAAAGATGAACAGCAACAACAACAAAAAGGAAATACAGTACAAATGTTGGAAAAGATTGCTTTGATCTACTGACAAATTGTTGCTTGTTTTCTGCAGCTTAGTGAGCCTGCTAGAACAATACCATTTCTTTCTGTTCTATCCTATCCTTATCTCTACTTCTACAGCCAAATACACAGCTTGCCTTTTGGAGCTAAATCACATCACACTGCTCTCTGCCATTTTCTGAGGTGCTCAGAAGCCCATTTGGGATGAAACACCAACTTTTAGTATCTCTGTAATACTGATTTTACTTTTTTTTTTTCAGGTTTTTTTTTTTGAGGGTGAGAAAAAAGACACATTTAAAAAAAAAAAGCTTGTATTTATTGTTACCTAAATTGGGAATACCTCCCTTGCTGTGAGGGTACTGAGGCACAGGGTGCCCAGAGAAGCTGTGGCTGCCCTATCCCTGGCAGTGTTCAAGGACAGGTTGGGCAGAGCTTGGAGCAACCTGCTCTAGTGGAAGGTGTCCCTGCTCATGGCAGGGGGTTGGAACTGTGTGAGCTTTCAGGTCCTTTCCAACCCAAACCATTCTGTGGTTCTATTTTTTAATGGCAGTGTGACATAAGAGACTTCAAAGTTATCTTCTCTGCTGTAGGTGAGAATCATGTTTGAGAAGATCTGGCGGTGTTCTTTCAGGCATGTCCAGAAGGACATTCACATTTTTTTATGGCCTTACAATTTTTAAGTTCTTCTACTTAAAAAGGCTCTTGCCCACTTTTGAGCCTTAAAAGCTCTTGGCACATCTTAACAGCAATGGCCTACAGAGCTACTTCAAAAGCAAACTGCTTACAGCTCCCGCGTAGCACAGCAGCAGCAGTGAGGTACAGAAGCTCAGAAATCTTGCAGTGGTCTTATGCATAGACACTTTATCTTAGCTTGGGCACTCACCAGAGGTAGTCTGTCCTTAACTGTGTCTTACAATGTTCCTGTCTTTGTTTGTTAAAGTAGTCATTTAACAGAATGCTCATTTGGAATAAAAGATTAGGAGAAACAACACAAGTGACTTCAGAATTATTACTACTTTACATGTAAGGCAAAACTACCCACAGTCCTCTAGAACATGCCAAGGGATCCTTAAGGTTTACCAGAAATGCTTAATTCTGTACCCTAAAATATACTCTTGCCATGGTACAATGCTGCTTTAATGTAATAGTAACAAAAATTAGAGGAACTTTAAAAAAATATGGTAGCTTTCTAGTACAACTGGGTTCAAGAATCACTAAAGCTTCATAAATGAAATAGGGGAAAGTGTATAGGGTGTAATAGGATGAGTTCATGCAGTGATGGAATTCATCTGACAGCCACAAACATATCTGTTTGTTGTTAAACGTTTACAAAAGGGAGTTTAACAACTTCTGTAAAAACAGGGGATTTCTGCAAATACAGATTTTGGTATGGTCTTCAGGTCCTGTGTCAAAATCCAAGTAAGTTAAGTGAGTCCTGACAGAGGTACCTGTCTTAGCTTGTGCAAGTCTTACTACTGCTCTGGAGGTCCCACTTAGAACCACATTTCATAAGAATTAAATGGAACTCTGGGCTAGTGTATCAGTATTCTGTTTGTGAGCTGCAGGAAGCCTGCCCTGGGCCATTAACAACAATAAAAACCAGATGCTTTATTTCATTTACAGAAACAATTGCCAGAAAAATCCATATAAAGAACCCAGTACTGTAACATAACATCTACACTGAACATGTGGACTGAGGAACCTGGATTTCTGTGACACCTGCAGCTCCCACCCATGGCCTATTATTCTGTAAGTTAAATTCATTTACACTATCTTAGCAAGTCAGTTTGCTGTGGACCTTTGATAGGAAGCACAGATACAACAAAGTTTTAAGTAGGACCAGAGGGTCCGTAGCAAGAACTGAAAAGTCATCTTTGAGTGTTAAAGGGGCAATCTATTTATTTATATAGATCCTGGGGTAAACTTTTGCTTTCCTCTTGAAGTTTAGTAATTTTAAACCGCTAATGGGAGGGCCCCAATCAAGAACAAATGTTCTCTTCACCTGACTCTGTGCCTCTTCTAGGAAACTTCTGAGCCGTTTTATAGCACCTAGGCAAAATATCATTAGTTAATTCAAGAAAGGTACTGCCAATATATGCACCCATCAATTCTGTCAGAATTTGGTTATCTGGTTCTCAATTCACATACATGTAGTATATGATTTTACAATTGCTTGCAAAGTTTGATCGAAGAGGTGACAAAATAGCAAACCACATGGTCCGTGTTCATGATGAATGGTTTCAAGGCTGTCCTCCACAACCTGTATGACACTAATGTGTGCATTATGACCTGAAGCAGAACAGCTAACAGTAGCTGAACTAGACCAGCAGGGACAGGTAACTGACTCTTGGGTGCCAGGAAGATATAGCTGGGTAGAGACCACATGGGAGCTCTCTCTCCAAACATGGTTGTCAAAAGCTGCATCAATTAAGAGGCAAATGACAAAGTGGTCCAACAACAACCAGTCTGGCAGTGCAGCTGTTTCTTTCTAGCATTTTATTCACAGTAAACTATGAATATCTCACCAAAGCACTCTTACTTCTGACAAAGCCTTCTTAATATAGTTTTTGACCAGAATACAAAAGGGAGCTTAAAATAAAATGTTCGTTAGTTTATTTCTTCAAATGTAAAAGGAACATTCCAAAATAACCAAGAAACTATAAAATACAGTGTTCAAATGTTTGCATCTCTGAGTTTATCATTGCAGAAGACTTGGAGAAGAAACAAAATCTCAAGTTTGAATAATGAAATAAAGTAAATCCAAATGTAAACAATCACAAAGTGGTGTAGTGAGGTATCGGAGAAGTAACAAAACCATGAAATTTCAGAATAAACTGAAAAAGTCCTAAATATTTAAGAGTTCTAATGGTGGTGGCTTAAGAGGAATCTTTCCAATTGTAAACTTTTTTGCTTCAAATTGTTTCAAGTCTTCAGCTGACAGTTCGCTCTTTGGTGTAAATAACTTTTCTGATGAAGTATTGTTTGTGACTGCAGAAAGCGCTGACGTTACGGTCTGTCCAGAGGCACTGGCAGTCTGTCCAAATAGAGTACTGCTTGAATGTGAGGGAGAAGTTGCTACTGCTGCACTAAAATCTCCAAAGACTTTAGGTGGAGTGATGTTTGAAGAGTTCACAGCAGAAGTAGTGCCAAACCCTGAAAACCCGGAAGTTCCAAAACCACTAGTTGTTTCAGAAGTTTTAAATGAGAAGGAGGCTGCAGATGGAGCTGCTGGGCTGCCAAAACCAGCAGACTGGGATACACTAAGAGAGGATGTTGCACCAAATGCAGGAGGATTACAACCAGCAGCAGAGCTCCCAAAAGCAGGGGTGTTTCCAGATGATGCATTGACGATACTGGAACTTGTTTTAAAGGAGAAATTACTAACACTGCTATTGCTGCTGCTCACAGGAAAGCCTGCAATTACAAAGTTGATACAAAAAAACATTAGAATGGGCATGTCTGTGGTACTAACCACTGCTGTATTTCAGTAATGCAGAAGAAAAACTCAAGAAAATGTTTAACTGTTGGTTCTTAATACAGGGACTTACTTGACAATCCAATGCCCAATGACTGCTGTCCTCCAAATCCAAAGGCAGGCAATGACTGAGTGACGGTGTTCTTTAGTTCGGATAGCTTAAAAAATTACAAATACATAAATGAAAATAAGACTCCAAAATAGGGAAATGCCTTTCAATGAACACTTAAAGCAAAACCATGGTTGCCTAGTCCAATTTAATACAACTTAGACTAAATTAGATACTGAAGACTTCCATCACAATTTCATGCTCTTGTAGCAATCAACTAAATGCTATACAGTATTCTCCTAAAACACTCCAGAAGCACAAACATGTTACAGTTTACAGACTTTTTTTCCTGTCAGACAGTGACTTGAACACCTCTTTGAGTTCTTGTTCCCACCTTTTACCTATTTCAGAGAGTGCTTTATCACCCTATGTCATTGCCTTGACTTACCCTGTTCTCTCACCTTGCTTCTTCAACTTCAGCATTGAAAATACCAAGGCCGTGTGACCATGTTACTGAAGCTTCAGGCACATCCTGCATATTCCACTTAATTCAACTTTGTCTGCCTGGCTATTTTATACTGCCTTTAACTCCAGCATTCTCTTCCAACACATCCAGACTCATGAAAGTGTATCACCTTCTCAGGAGCAGTGACTCTTTGTATCTCCAAATTTTACCCAACTTCTCTCCCACTTATCAGTTTCTCATTCTGGCATTACCAAAATGCTCTATTTCTCCTAAGATGGCCTGGAGGACAATTCTGGTCTGCTCTACTGATTGTACCTTACAATAGTCAAAATCAGCACCTGGAGAAAATGGTGGGGTGGATATTTGGCTCTTACTGTACATCTACATGATCAGATACCAACCTTAAGCTATGGTTGCTTTCATTCATATGGCTTGAAATGACAGTATTTCAAACCTGGGGATGCAGCTGCTGCTTTGCTAACACAGAACTCTCCTGCTTCACCATTTTCTCTATTTAACTAAATGGTTTTACAATACCTGCCTGAAATTCACCAGTTTCACAATTCCAGAAAAGGTGGAGTTAAGACCCAAAACTGCATTCACAGACTTTCGTGTTCACCTAGCTCAGGCAGTGCTAGAATATTCAGACATGCTCCTACTGCTTATAAAATCACATAGATGGACAGATGGGGCAGTTTTCAAACTGCATTTATTATTTTCTTATGTAATCCATCCTTACACCCTTTCCACCTTCTCTAATGTTCCCAGGAGCATTCTAGGATTACTGTCAAGGTCTTCATGCCACCAGCCACCAAACACTTTCACATCAAGGGCTTTTTCAAGATTACATTACCAGAATGTAACACATCATAGTTGACATTTTCAGAACAGTTTACAGATCTACCACAAAATTGCCAGCGAATGTAAGAATAAGACACTCATGTCTCAGCTATTTAGGTGCAAACAAGGATGCCCTAGAAGAATCATGCATATGTGGTTGTAAAAGAGTATCCTGCAATCTTCAAAACAATACCTACTACCTATTTCTATAAAGGTAGTAGAAGCATAATTAAATACTTTGAATCCATGGAATATTTGCAAGTTTTCTGTGTTAAAACCAAAGTGGCATATTCCAACTACCATGTCTTGGATACCTTTTTTAACAGAAATTAAAATGCAAATGCTAATTTGCAGGACAGTTTAGTAGGACATGTCTAAAAAAACATGAATCTAAAACAACCACATTTGCCCAAGATTAATAAAAAGATGACATCAGGAACAGATATATTTTACCTTTCATTAAAACTTACCAAGGCTGCTTTTGTTGATGCATTTAAAACTTTCAACTGAAGCAGTCGAGTTTTCCATTGTTCTGTTAACTGTTGGACAGAATTTATCTAACAAGGGGGAAAAGAAAAGCATGTTTTTACTACTGGTGAAGACTTATTAAAAAGGAAAATAAGAGTGATCTGACAACTGAATGGAAAGAAAATTTCTAGAGATTTTGTTAAGCCAAGAAGACAAGATTTTTGCTTTCCTGAAACTTCAAGGTGAAGAGCTGAAATATTTGTTATTAAGTCAGGAGTCCTCTAAATTCTCTTACTATTGCCCTTTGATCAACTTGCTTTACATAGCAGTATGATTACAAAAAAATCTGAGCCTTTCCAAATGAAAGTTCCATCACTAGCTGTATTAGGCTACAAAAAAAAAAAAAAAACAAAAGGGTGAAGAAACCCATCAAACCACACACTAAATAGGCAAGTTTTAAGTATATGAGAAGAAACTTCTCAATCCTTGCTGTATTTCTGGCCTGTACACTTACGTGCTCGCTCATTAAGCTGAAGTCCTACGATTTGCTTTAGCTTCTCCCACATTTTCAGAAAAAAAAAAAAAAAACCACTCACCTTCATAATATTGTAATTCAAATACTTTAATAGAACCAACCTTAAATTTTTCAAAGCTGAGTATTTTAAGTCTTTAATTTAAATCAGCCCATTTCATGTAATCCAACTGACTACTGCACAGAACATATGCTAGCAACAAATACTGCCTGTGTTTTGGTAATTATGACGAAAGTATTAAACAAGAAACTGGAATGTCTTAAAACCAACTTTTCAAGAATCTCAAACCTGAATTTCCTATATTTAAATTTACTAACAAACCTTATTCAAAGCTTGGCCTAAGTGAATTTTTCTTAAAGAAATAAACAATAAAACATATAGTGTCCTAAATGCCTGCAAGAGTGGAACAAGTTATCTTTCAGTAAATAAATTCCTTAATTTTTCAAAAGAATCTTACATCACAAACATCAATAATTCTTTTTGTGTCTAGTCACATGCTGGAAGATCATGTTGCTTGGTATCCACTCGTGCACAACAGACTGGAAAATTTAGAATCTGATCCAGCTTAAGAATAGAAACATGCTTTGGAAAAGACATGTTGTACTTAAAACATTTTGTAAGCGAACTGTATCATACAGTTGTCAACTACACACTGAGACTTGCACTTCCTGCTTCAATGAGACCACAAATTTCTACTCTTGAACAGCCAGACAGAGTGTACTGTTTAATCATTGCAGTTCATTTACTGAAGGTTTGTTGTTGGTTTTGGTTTTTTTTTAGCTTTATCTCCTATCTCTGAAAATGCAATTTTGATAATTCTAAACACATGAAGCAAGACTGGTGACAACAGCAATTCCTTCTGTAATAGAGAACCAAGGAGAAGAGGAAAGAGTGTAATGTAGCTTGAGTTAGTTTGTACTTTCATCTATTCACTAGCCTAAATTCCTTTCTTGGCACAACACTAAATTCTGCTAGCTTCCCTGATATTGATGGGACTATGGGGGAGGAACAATCCATATAAATTTAAACACATATATATAAAAACATACATATTACTTCTTTTCTAGAAATGTGTATACTCCTTTAGAAGTATCTGCTATTTTCAGCATTAACCTCCAACAAAGGTATGTAAAAGAATAGGATCAAATAAACTTCCGTGTTCCACCTATAGCACTCTATACCCAGCTGTAACAATCAAATACACTAACAGCATATGAAGTATTAAACTTTTGACACAGCACTCAAATGACTTCTACAAATAACATACAAGAGTAGGGACAAGGCTAAATCAAGGAGTGTCTAGATTGAGAAAAGACCATACATTTATCTGAATCTAGCTAAAAGTCTATTGCAACCACTTCCTGTAGGAGCTGACGTGTCAAGACACTAGGCCACCAGTTTTAGAAGCTCAGATCTGACAGTTTGAACCTGTGCTCTCAGACAGAAATAGGAAGTTATGGTACAGCATAAAGACTAGCAGCTATTTCTGCATTCTACTTGGTGCTCAGTAATTTAAAAAGATTTTGGCATTCTGGTAATCTGCCAGAGTTTGCTAATTAAATTAATCAAGAGTTGCCACCTGAAGAACAGTAACTAGTCCCACCTTAAAATGTGTCCACAGAAGTCAGCATTTTTTAAATACTTACATAGTTCTGAATGTTATTGTTTGCTCTGCAGTTATAATACTCCAGATGCAACTCTTCTGGTGAGAAATCTCGAAAGCCTGTAAGAAGAGGATAATCAAAAACCTCTCCAAGAAAATATTGAGGGCAGTTCCAACTGCCCTCAACAGCTATGAAGAAATGAGTCATGGTATATTGTCTGTAATAAGTCAGTCACAGCTGGAGACACAAAAGATGCATTACAGAATTTCAAATATGTGAATGTCCAAAATGAGTTTGCCATAATACAACATTCCCTTCTGTTGCATCACAAAGCAAATGATCACCTTGCAAATGGTTCTGCAGAAGTACAACAGCGTGGTCAAGTGTAAGAAAAATCCTAAACAGCAGCAATACATAGCAACACAAAATATTACTTACCTGAGACATTCTGCTTTTCTTTCACTGGTGAATACGACGAAAATATCCATTGTCCTGAAGATTCCCAAGTTTCCATGTCTTTCACTACACTTTCACTAGAAAACAAAACAAAATAAAAACACAGATAAAGGTGAAAATATACAGTCAAAACAATACCATCAGAAGCAACTGTCTGGTTTAAATGCAAAGCCAGATTCAAATATCTGCTACCATGAAAATTATTGAAGTAAGACACTAGTTGGAATGAACTAGTTGGAAAATTCCAACTGAGACACTAGTTGGAATGAACAAGAGTACTTGGTTGTCTGTAGGAAAAGCACTTAAGTGACATGATACATAAATGTCCCTAAAAAACATTTCCTTTAACATCTGACTGCAAGTAAATCAAACAGGATGTGAAAAAAGAAAAAATAAATCCCAAAACAGACAATGTATTTTCAGTTCTTGTATGGCATGTGCTGTCACAGAATTCCCTGAAGCTGTAGATCACAACAGAATTTAAAAGCTTCTCAATACTGGTTGATTTTACAATATAGATGAGTGTGCACATTAAATAGCAAAATTCGGGGGGGGTGTGTGTCATGGGTTCAGCAGCAGCAGTCGCTTTTCTCCTTTAAGTAGTAGCTGGTGCAGCACTGTGTTTTGGATTTTCAGCTTGGGAACAGAGCTGATAACACCAGCGTTGATAGTTATGGCTTAGAATGTTTAGGCTGGCCAAGGACATTCTGAGTTTCATGCTCTGCCAGGGAGGAAGACAGCTGAGAAGAAGCCGGGCGGAAGGTGAGACATGTAACACAACATACATTCATGTTTGAGAGGCTGAATAAATAATCTGTTAAGCGTTTTCTTAATGCATCTTAAAGAACAATGGAAAGTGATTCCAAAACCTTGCTTCTTCAGGAAATCAGCAACACTGCCTGTTGCTTCTTATCTCCTGCCCTGTAATCATCTTGAACCCACCAGTCACTCTCAACTGATTCTAAAATAGATGCATGTGAAACCAGGCTTCAATAGTTTTACTACTGGCAGAACAATTTTTTATCCTAAGTGTCAGGAAAATTAAGTCAAATAGTTCATTTTCCCAGACTGTTGTTTTGGTTTTTTAACGGTAGAGATGCTGTCCAAGGGGCTCTGACCCCTTCTTTTTTAAGTACTGACAGCTTTGTTTCCTTCCTGTGCCCACAACTTAAAACACCATGCCACCTTTCTAATACGCAGTCATCTGGCTGCCCAATACAGGTTCAAAACAAGGATCACTTTCTTCCCATGCCCGCATAACTCAAGAGAACCAAATGGACTAGTGTTTTCTATGGTTCTTTTTAGACATCCCACTTTCTTCCTCACAGTCATGTCCTCTATATTATTTCTAATAAGTGAGTAAGCTTTTACATTGCTCATTATAAATGTTTTCAGTAAAACAGGACTATAACTTACACAAGTCTCTCCTCTTCATCTTTGTAGCCATCAGCAACATTTTGACTGTTCACTAACACAGCAAATCTGTTCTGTGAAAAGTCTGCACTTCCGCTGCTGCTGCCTGATGATCCAAAGCCAGAGGAGACAGAAAGTCCTCTTCCGTAATCTCTGCTGCCACCCCACACATTAGACTTAAAGGTAGATGGCTGGATAACATTAGTGTGTCTCTGGTTACTGCTACCCCATCCTCCTCCTCCACCTCTGCTTGTACCTTCCAATTAAAAAAAAAAAAGGGAAACAAACAACAGAAATTCAAAATCATTAAGGTATTAAGCAATACAACATCAACAAAAACTGTGAGTATAATTATTTTAATGGTGGCAATCAGATGTCTGAAAGCAAAATGTGGGTTGTTTCCTAATAATCTGATTATTGAGTAAGCTTAACATAGTGCATTACCCTGGTTAGTAAAAAATTCCTCACGTTACCATACCACCACCACTGCCGAAAAGTGACTGTTTCAGTTTTGCTCATGTTGTTTCATAAAGTAACTACCCCCGAAGGAAAAGAGTGACTTTAACTCACAGTACCTATGCAGCAGGGGCTCCTGCCTACACTGCTACAGCTGAGGCTCTGTGCGTAGCTAAGACCTCCCAAGTTAAGTTTTGAGACCCTGGACCCATCTGTGTGTGACAGGCAACTCCTGATCCTCCTTCAGCAGGTGATGAGCAACCGTGTTACTGTCCTGACACGACTGTACCCGTCTGCTTCCCATCACGTCTCTCGCTCACCAAAAGCTTTCAAGGGCCCGTATCTCATTCGACCTAAACTACCGTTCAAAGGGTACAACGCGCAGGTGCTGGAAAGTCGCTCCCTGCTGTGATCAGCAAAGTTTCCGCAGTTACGATCCTATTTCCTCCGTTCCCGCGCCACAACCCGCAGTGTCTCCGCCACAGCCCAACCCCAGAAGTGCCAGACCAGGCGCAACGGGAACCCAGGGCAAGAGCCGCAAGAGCCGGGGGGTTTCGAGGTCCCGCCCGCCGCACGGAAGCCCGCAGCAGGCCCCGGGGGCCGAGCACCGAGCCCTCAGCGAACACTTCCGCCCCGAACCGGGCCGGGCCGCAGGCCTCTGCAGGCCGCCGCGCTGGGAGTACCTTGGTAGGAGTTAGCGGAGGGCCCGTATCGTACACCACCGCGAGGATGCTCGTTCCAGCACCTCTCCCCGAAGCGGCAGCGGCCCTGTAGGAAGAACTGACAGATGGCCATGAAGCCGCCGCCGCCAAACGCCGCACGGACGTCAGAACATGGCGCCGAAAGGGGAGGAGGCAGCGCCCGTGCAGCCACCCCGGGCAACCGGCGTCACAAGGCAGCCTCGGCGCGGCTGGAGGGAAAGAGGTGGGGCAGAGAACGGGTGGCTCCGGCGGGCAGGCTGTGAGGGTATCGGTGTGCATGGCGGGGAGCGAGCGGCTCAGCATCCAACCGGGTCTGACCATGGTCGAGGCTGTGGCGTTTTAGATGTCGAGGGGAAAGGCTTCACCGAACTAGCAGTGTACGTGAAGGCGAGCACAGAGGCTGAGCCGCCGTTCATGAGTGCACAACCCTCCACCCGGAGAGCCCCTTGTTCTAGCACAAGCTAGGCCTCGACCATCTGCGCCTCTGCTTAGTGGAAGTTTTTCGGCAGCTTGAAAAGAATTATTAAACCCCTTGAAAGTAAAAGTCAGAGGGGATTCACAATTTTAAAAGCATATACAAAATAACATAGCGCCTGTGCACTCTTAAGTGCACGGCTGACTCCAGCTGTTAAAGAGTAGCGACACCTTTGTTTTGTGGCTCAGAAAAACGGAAAGGGGGGAAAAAAATGACAGCATTCACTTTCTCCTGAATAAAGAACCGAGTTGCAGGAACTGCTATCAAGCCATGAGTGCATCTGATACTTCCTGTACACACAGAGTTGTTAGGATGAGGAAGAAAACCAAGAGGATGTCTACAAAGCAGCACCGACTTTGAAAACTGGATTTTATGCTACTGATGGGAACATGGAGGACCTTCAGAAATAAACCAGGCCAAAAATCCACACCACCAGCAATGCACAAGGTACAGGTAGGTAAGCATCAGCTTTTTAAGTTCACTCAATAGAAACATCTGAAAAAATTAACAAATTAGGAGAGAGGTGGCAAAATCAGGGTGAAGATATTAATAAGCTAGCATGGGAGTAGGGCAGACATACATACACTGTATAGTCTTCCAGGAGTTGGAAGATGTACACAGTATTGACAGCCACAGCTGGACAAGCTGAACTACACTGAAGGAAAGTTACTATTATGTTGGCTGCAAACATCTACAGAACTGTATGCTTACAAACCAGGTATTAATAACCATGTGCAACTTTAGAAGACTTCTATAAAATATCTTTAATGACTTGGTTCATGCCATTTTAAAAACAGTCATTTTCAAGAAGAAAAATCAATACATTTGTTGTATTGACTTTGCTTTCCCATTCCTATTCCCATCTTTATTCATAGCTTGGCATCCACAGTATGTACAGTGTGATACCTGGGAAGGTACACTGAAAATTAATCCCAAGTTTCCAACTTGCTAATTATAGTGCACAATGATTGTAGACTTCCTCACCATCCCCTTACCTCAGGATAATAAAAAAATGAAAGTCTGCCTGTGAAAGCCCCCCAAAATGCCAAAGAGGTCATTAGCAAAGTGTTTATCTAACCTATATATATGGCCTGTCTAAGTTTAAAAATCAGTAAGCAGTCATGCAAATGATGGAAGTCAGTTACTGGAAGAGGGCAGCTGTCATGATCTAGAGGTCTGCATAACCTATCCCCATGCACCAGGGAATCATTTATTATACTGCTGTCCTTGGTCTTTCCTGAGGAAAAAAAAATAAATCTTCATTGCATCCTAGTAAGATTTCTGCATGTAGGTATAAACGAGAGAATTCTTTGCTCATGATTTCTCATGACCCAAGCTGCATTTACTCACCTTTATTAAATGAAGAAGTCTCTGCAGCTGAGCTCAATAAAGTGTCATTTAACCAGAAATCTTATCTTCATCAGACGCTTTGAGTTTTTCTGAATAATTGGACTGGGTCTATTTTTGACAAGGCCACACACAGTCCTTTTAAAGGAATATGCCATATGAACTCAGCTAGACAAGCAGGTTCTCAAGACACATCCCCATCTCTTAGAACAGACAAGAAAATGGGCATGACAAAAATCCATGTAATACAATATGCTGTATATACAAATTGAAAGACTGCAGATCGTTTTTTTCTATTACTCAGTTTAACAAGATTCAGGAAAACATGGAAGCAAAGCACCAATAGCTATCTTTCCCCAAGTCCTTGAAGAATGTCTCAGCATTTCCTATGGGTCTTCAGGTCTCTAAAGTTTCTTCATTTGCCCCACAAGTGTCTACAACACAGATTAAACAACTTGTCACTGGGAAAGCACGGACTTTGGAGTTAGCTATCCACTTGTCTGTTTCAGTATTATATTCAAGAATGTGCCCTAATCGACCAACACCCTGAAAACCAGCCAGGACATAGACTATAGATCCCACAGCAGCACACTTCACTGTTACACCTTTCCATGGCATTGGAGACACCATCTTCCATTCATTCATCTTGATATCGTAATATTCTACATTATCAAGGCCACCTACAAAGCAATGAAATAGATAACTGCTTATTACATTGTACCATATGTACTGAACTAGAACATACAAATGATTTGACTTAGTTTTTTTTTATTTTCAGAGTTTAGATTAAAAGCCACAGGTTTCTAAACTAGTGTTTTACCCTTTTGTAAATACAGAAACAGGAGACTAAAAGCAAAATTTCACAAATTTTACATTAACAACAAATTTCATATTATATGCTTTCTAGAGATTTTAATGTTACCTCATGAGAACTGACAATACCAAATTCCTTTTGGATTTTTGGCAAGTGACTAAAACTCAGGAATCCAATTGAAGCTTCTCTATAGTGAAAGCATTTTATTCTAGAGGAGTCACCACTACCCTTTACCTAAATTTGGTCATTTACTGATACAGGATGTCTCTCTTCATTATGATATTAAAATCAGTCAAGTTTAAAAGCCCAAGTCCCTTTGAAAGGGGCCAAGGGAATCAGAAGTTATTAGGGAAGAGAAGATTTTGTGGCTGAGATTTGATTGTTCAGGAAACAGGG
>JASSUY010017047.1:52590-65583 GCA_032466535.1 Forpus xanthops
TATCTACAAATGTCCTGTTATCCCTACTTAACAAATGTAATAAGGATCACAGTTTTCATTTCCAGTCCTGAATTCTTAGATCTGAGATATTAAGAGATCTTTATATCATGTTAAGAGGTATAAATATTTTGCCCCAGATATGACTCCTCCCCATTATATTACAGTAAAAACAATTAGTCAGGCTACAGAATATATCATACAAAATAATACTTTAACTTATTTGTTCAATAAAACACACTTCTAAAATGAGCATTTAGTGAATAACTAACATTTAACAAAATGGCAGCTCTGGCTATATATGATTAATACAATGTTTGCCAAAAAAAAAAAAACAACTCATTTCCTGATTTTTTTACATTAGCAACCAATCATTCTGGAGTAATTTTAGTAGCTAATTAAAATACAAGCTATATTCTAAAATAGCATTAATCTGAAATAAATATTCCAATTCCGATAAATGGTAATTAATAAACCTCATACCTGAGAACTTTCCATTTCAAAAAAAGCACTTCAGAAACCCTATGTAATTAAAATTCAGTTCTCCTAGGAAATAAAATATTTTTCTAGTTTTAAAGGCAAGGGCACAGGCAGATCATTAATGACTTGCTGATGACAGTAAGTCATATTTCAAAACTAAGGCAGTCAAAGAAGTTCTCACTTTCTCACCGCTTCAAAATGGCTTACTAGCTTTAAGTGTTTAGACTGAAGTACCTAAAATAATAGCTACACCCGTCTCAAAAAGAACGCTGAAATCTCTCAAAATACATGATGAATAACAAATTTAAAATCAGTCTTTTCTCAGAGGACTCGTTTAGTCATATTAGCTACTGCAGAACTAGGCTACAGAGTATGGGTGCATATCTGGGTTTGGGAGTACTGTCATTAATAAAAAGAGTTTGAAAAGTAAGCAAGTAAAGCAGGAAGCTGCAAGAAGGAAGGCAACAGTGGTGTCACACCTGGACATGTTTTATGGTACTGCTCAATGTTTTTCAGCTGAACAGAGCAGAATGCATGCTTTACAGAAGAAAAAAGGCCCCCATGAAACCTAGTGTGACCAGCTAGAGAAGTGACAGAATTCAAGTACCTAAGCCATTTTGTCCACCCACAGCAAATATTTTGTCCTTCACGAACACCAGCCCATGATTCTTTCTGGCTTCAATCATTGGACATAGCTCAGTCCACCTAGGGAAAAAGAAAACCAAACAGGAAAACTTACTGTTCAGTTCCTAGTAAATAAGTATAAAATAAATAAATAAAACCTAGCATTAGGAAAATAAATACAGAAAAAAGCTGCTCAAGAAAAACTGCCTTTTAATTGAAACTACTGTTTATTACTGCTTAACTCAGGAAAACTCCTTACCACCTACAATTTTTCATCCATATTTTAGTTATTCACAGGGCAAATAAAGCCACAAGTGACTCAAAATAATCAGAATTAATACTTACGTTTCAGTGGCTGGATCATAGACTTCACAGGAATTTAGGACTCTTCCAGAAACATTGTTTCCCAAGCTTCCTCCGCACACATAAATGAGACCATTCGCCTCCACCATCCCATGGCTGCATCGCTGAGTCAGCATGCTGGGCTTTGTGTGCCAGCTTTCTGTTCTCGTGTCATAGCATTCAAATAAATACAGTGCAGAATTTCCTTA
The DNA here is from genome assembly GCA_032466535.1 of Forpus xanthops. Taxonomy (NCBI): domain Eukaryota; kingdom Metazoa; phylum Chordata; class Aves; order Psittaciformes; family Psittacidae; genus Forpus; species Forpus xanthops. Next base: position 54,243 of record JASSUY010017047.1, read on the forward strand.
AAAAAATAGAAACCCACCAAAGTGGCATTAATTTTGATGGCTGTCTTTCAAGAGAAGAGTCTATCAGTAATTTATCAAATCGATGCTTTATTTGTTGAAAAGGGAAAGCTGCTTTCCCACCTCCAAAAGAAAAAGTAACCAACTTGAAACGTGGGGCTATTCAGAAACTGTCTACTTGTAATTCTTTGGTCTCTTTTTGTTTCAAAATATACAAGTAAGTTTATAAAACTGCTATTTGTGGTTAAAACCAGAAACAAATGATGAGGGTTTGTTTGTTTTTTTTTTTTTTTTCCTGGGGCAGGGAATAAACACTGAACAAAAATGTATATAAATTACTAATCATTTGTCATCTCCTGCTACTCTCATTACTTAGAAATAAGTTGAATATTCAAATGTGAAGATGAAACCAGCCTTGTAAACTTAGTACAGATTCACACAAGTCTTTTTTCTCTAAGCAATGGGACTTGCCCAATTTTCTGAATAGGTTCTGCCTTTGGAACTTGATTATTTTGTAACCCACACCTGAATTATTAGCAACTACAAGACAGCTACCCCTCACCATGTTACTTTCTTCCTGGGGACTGACACATAGTATTTTCTGGAAGTGCAAGGGCTGTGTACTACTTCCTCAAGGGCAAATAAAGCTATTACTGAAATAAAAAAGCAATTTGCCTAGAGAAGTTAGATGGGAACTTAAAGACCGATGCTCATGATGCCAAAGCAGAGAAGGATGGATACAACTTCTTCAGAAAATAACCAGAATCTTTCTTCCCTTTTCTTTCAATAGATATATTCACCTAGAACAGTTAGAGGTGCCTTTCCTTGTGATTCTTTTTCCTTGCCTTTCTATTTCTAAAATCTAAGTGTGTCACACTATCAGCACTCACTAACAGCTGGGGATTTGAACCCTCAAAACAATACTACATATCTAGACCCAAAAACCAGGAGAAGACTTCTATAAACTGTGCTTGTTTACTCCTACTGTGTAATTCTCAGTATCACAAAGAACTGTATCAAATGGGACATGTTTTTTCCTTGATGTAAATACACATCCTTATTGCTCTGAAGCTGTAGAATCTCTCATCCAAGGGAAGTAACAGCAGAACTGTCTTTAATGTCTCTTTTAAGAAAGGTAAAAGCTTCCACTTTCAGTATGCTGTCAGTATAACGTTAGATGTTGTTTCCTGCACCTAAATATGGTGGAAGAATTTAGTATGTTTAACTTCCAAACTCTGCTTGCTATTCTAAATAAAACTGTACCCCCACCAGTTCAAAAAGGGGAAATAAGCCCTGTTTTCTGTAGTGGACTGGCATAGTAATTAGTTTTCCAAACTCCTCAATCAGTGCAAAAAGCATACAATTTTTAGATTCCTCTATAGGTAAACACACTGCAGCATTTTCTCCAAATAATGGTTTCACATAATTGCGTGCTCCAAATTAGAAAATGCTAGATTAAGGATAGACAGACTTTTCCAAACAAGCAGTGTTCACTGGATTCCAAAGAAAAAAAATGTACAGGCAAAATAAACTCCATTATAAATTTTTAGCTTTTACTATTCTGTCTTGAATAATATCCATGGGAAGCAAAGGGACAGTATGCAGTTACACAACGGTAGATTTAAAAGTTGTATTAACTAATTACAATGTATTAGAAAATAGTACTACACAATCAAAGTTTGTATCATACTCCCTCCTGAGTGGACACGGGAAACTACAAGATTTACGAGACTGTAGTGTTCCAAGTTTGCCCATGCAAGCCTATTTTAATGGCAAAGGTGCCATTTCACAGTTATCACGCTAGGTGGCGGGTAGGAACTGCCTTATCTGCTCCTACATTAGCCCTTTTAAAGTATTTTAGGAGTCAGCTAACATTACCTACATGTCACAACTTCCTATTAAGTAATTCAGTCTTAAGCACCGATTATGACCTTTTTTCCTCTTCTCACCTCCCTCTGCAGCAAGGCAGAACTCAAAAGGATCTAACAGAAAGTTTCTCCTGGCTCTAGGTTTGGATCATATTGACTTCTTTTTTTTCCCTGCAGAACACAGCTTTGTTTAAAGCTCTGTATTTTTTGGACATAGCATACCTACATTCCAACCTTTTGTCTGTATCAGATATAGACAAAACAGAATTTGACATGTTGCTGTAACACCCAGCATCAGCCACCCACTAAGGTTTTTTTGGAACAAAACTGCAATGGTCTTTTTTTTTCTTTTTATCATGATAAGTACTAACATCCAAAGAAAATAGTTTTCTTTCATTTACTGAAGCAAACCAACTGAATAACAAACTGTCAGATGATAATGTCTATAATTTGACCAAAAAGCTGACAAATTCCTTCACTGGGCCAGGTACCATTTCACTACAAAAAGCGGTAGTTCTAAAAGCTTTTTTCCCCCACCTTCCCCCCCCTCCTTAAAAAAGGCCTCATCAGGCCCAGCATATACTGTAAACAAGGAATGCCATTGCCAAAATGCAGCTATTCTGGTCATACATCTCAGAAAATGTTAAATCACGCTGAGTTCTGTACATTTATAGAAGTAAAGCTAAGAGCTGAGTGGGACTGCCAAAATCTACTTCCTTGTCCCTAGTTAACTTTCTTAAGAGTTGCAGTGTACTTGATGCCTAAGGTAAATTTTAGTCATTTCAATCAGTGAAACCATTTCAAAAACACAAATAGGTTGTTGGATTGTGGGGAGAATAAAAATCTTAAATATAGAAAAATAAACTCATCAGGCTAACATGGCAACGTGCAGCTTCTTTTCAACAGTCATGCAAAAACCAGAAAAATTTCCAGGTCTTTGTGCCTTTTTTTATTTTTTTTGGTTTGTTTTAAAGATTTTTAGTGTCTTACCCACTTCTGAACCACCAGATGTATAAATTTTGCCCTCAGCAGCACAGGCTGCAAGGCTATCTCGAGGTGTTGGAGGTCCTAGCTTGGAATACCAGCTATCCTTCACCACATTGTAGCAGTCCATTCGCTTTATAGGGAAGAGCTGGGAACCACCCAAAATATAAACTACGTTGTCCCAGAAGACACAAGCTGCATCCCTGCGCTTTTCAAAGGGACATCGGATGTCTGTCCAGCTGTAATCCTGCATTACAAAGAACAAGTAATGTCTAATAGATTATAACACTTACCTGCACAGCGAGTGTTTTCAAACAGAGCTTTTCATAGAGATTTAGATACGGTCAGTTTTAAAGTTCCTTGTCAAAACACACATGAATACTGTTTATTGAAGAATATTCCTCAGGCGTACTCTTGAAAAAATCTCTTAGACACAGACATAGTTAGCTGCCGCGAACCATGACATTATGCATTTCTATTCCCTCATTCCCTGTGTGCACCCAGTACAGCTTCCCTGAAAAACAGTGTTGTTTTTTTTTTTTTCCCCCAACAGAATTGACCTCCTGCTGCTATCATCATGTCAGAAACAATGCATGTGATCAGTAAAGTAGGATTGCATTTTCTTTTATAGGAATGGAAAAAAAAAGACATCTTTCACATAGTAACAGATTCTTTCTAAAGAATAAAATAGAATACAGAATGCACCAAACAAAGGCGATGGAAAAAGAAGATAATATCCAAATTGACAAGCAACTCAGTTAAAAAGCTCTGATACATACTTTATTACCATGACAACTAGAAGCTTATTTACAGAATTTACAAAACACAAATGATCTATAGCTATCCACAGTCGATAGCATAAGAAATAGGGCAATGCTCCATCACAAATACTGGCAGTCATGTTGCCTAGAAACTGAATCTTGCTTGAATTGGCAAGATCAACAAGTATCAAATATGGGTAGTAATGCTACCCAAAACCTTAAGAACACCAAACTCAGCAACTGATGGCAGACCAGGATAGAATACAGCACAAGAAACACTTCTTGAGTAACAGCATCTCACATATTCCATGAGCACAGCTTGTGGTCCTGTACTGAACAGGAAAGTATGGGACCTTAACTATTATCTGTGCCACCTCAAGATGGTCTAGCTCAACCTGCTGAATGACCTTCATTGGAATGGTTCACACAACACGTTACATCATTACATTTTCTTAGCAAGGACATACTTCAAACACCTTGGTCAATGAGGAAGAACAGCGACTCCTACATGGGGGTTCAAAGAAAGAGAGGCAGAGCATGTTATAGTCCAAAACATCTTACAATCTTTTCTTGTAGCATCCCCCATATCAAGAAGAGCTGGCAGGTGCATGTGGCCCTTTATGGTGAGAAACAGGTCCTGGGGCATCCTAGAAAGGAAAGCCATACTACAGCATGGCAAAATAAATAGCTGCATAAATCTTAAGAAAATGTCTTAGTGCATTGTGTAAGATCAACATAATTCTAGCTCAAACTTCTGGCACTTTTACAAAAAAATCCTCCTGTTTACTGTTATAAAGGGCTGTGATCTGACCCACTTCTATGGCTTCAGTTCATAGCTACCATTTCATCCACACCTTCATCAAATGAAAAGCCATAACCTGAGCATACTCAGCAGTATCCTCCTCTTTCAGCACGAAGCAGTTTAGGTCATTCTCTTGCAATGCTCTTCAGTGCTAGCCTGCACCACATAGAACTGATTTCAGTTTATGCATTTTACACACTTAAGAATCGCTTTATGCCACAGTCAAAATCCATACAGCCCTGGGCAGTGCAAACCTCATTTCTTGGGGGTGAGTAAGGAACAAAAGACCAAGATAAGCATGTGGTGACACCTGCCTTGCTGATCTTTGTTTTCAGCCAATAGTGGTGCACCAGAGGCAGCAGCTGTACCTCCACATTTAATAGTTTTCAAAAGTTTTTTTTTTTTTCTCCTCTTCCATTGATTTAATAATTTAATAAAACTGTCTGAACTCCTACAGGTAAAAGACCCTGTGACAAGAATGGCACATGTAATCATGGGCCACATGAAAAAGTACCTCCTTTTGCTCAAGACTCTCCTGTTGTTTTCAGCTGATACCTGCTCTTCCAAGTTTGTCAGGGAAAAGAGCAGATGTACATAGTATGGACAGCCTCCCCACTACTAGCTTATTAATGACAGCTCTTTCCTCATAAAAGGTATGCTGGTTCCCTTATTCATTAAGAGATAGCACTGGTAGGCATCTGTTACTTTTTACTTGCTGCTGCTGAATTGTGCACTGTTACAAAGTTAAAACTTCCAGCCATTTCTAGTCCCTAGACAGCAATTTCAAGAGAATAAGCATACTGCTGCCTCAAAAATCCCAGAAAATCACAAATTTTCACCAAGACTTTGTAAAACTGAAAGTATTTTACTGGGGGGGGGGGGGGAGTAAAAAAAAACCTGTGGAAAATCCCACAATAAACTGCTTCCTACCACTGTTAATAAAACATCTAGGATTTCTAGTAGAGTTCTGAAAATATCTCTACTCAAAATAGTGCCAGATTAGGTTGCTCAAGTTTTATGCCCATCTGCATCTGTCCTGTTGCTCTCTTGAAGTACATGCATCAATAGAAGTATCAGTTACAGTGCAACAAAGACCACAAATAGAGACTTAAAATAGTACTGCTAACAGCCTTAATAAATAACACACAATATCCAATCCTTTCTTATTTAAAGAGCCCTTTGTGACAACAGGGAAATGAAGAAAACTTTAGAAACTTTTTGTATGCAGTACAATCAGTGAAAATTAAAATTGTTGGCACTAGTTTTATGGTGTTTTAATTATTGACATTTCTATCAGTACAACTGAGAAAATACTTTCAGGAAAAACATAACCATCGTTTTGAACTGTTTCTGTAGCTGATATATTAGTTAAGTTATTGAGTTTAATTAAAATCAGAAATGAAGGAATAGATCACTATTCAATCAGTTCAACAGAAAGCAAACAAAATACTAATTCTTCCCCAAGGTCCTAACCTTGCAAAAGTACATATGCAACCTTCATTTCTGCTCTGTGACACTCCTATCATGTCTTGATAAGACTAATTAAAGCAAGTTAAACATGGTATAGACTGCAGCATTGGAGCCTTCAATCCCACACTTACTTTACATGCACACTATACTAACTCAACAGGGGTTCTGTACCCTTTGTTTGTTGCATTTAAGAAGCCACTGTCACAGTTAATTAAAGATCAAACTTAGATACATGAACAAAACATCAGAAAAAGACCTTTAAATAGCTTAGAGTTGGAAATGAAGTGAAAGCTATTCAACAAGACATGACAGGCTAGCTAAGAATAGCCAAGAAAGCGTACAAACACACTAGGAAAACATTCAAGGAAGACATGCTTGTTAGAATCAAGATCTCCAATTACCCACCTTTTCCCTCTTCCTTTCCTGCTCCCCCCCCCCCCCGCCCCACCTGAATCTACATGCAAGGCTATAGCTTGACCAGAGGCAGTGCTACAAAATTTCTTCCAAGCTGCATTCTCTTTTGGTGTGGACAAGTAGTCCACAAAAAAAAAAAAAAAATTAACTCTTTTACCCTATGCTTTATGTAGATTTATATAGATATGACTTCTTGTCCACAAAACACATTACATTATAATATCTTCAATCAAGCCTAAACTATTATAAGCTAACTACATACGTAATTTTCCTTTCAGTTGCAAGTCTTTACCTGTCGCTCCCACTGAGCATGCAATGAGATTATTAGTTTTCAAACAATGTTAAGGTTTCTGAAAATACATGTTGACAGCTGAGAAGGGAGGGAGAGGTTATGTTAGTTTATAAGGAGCGATGAAGCAAATCCCCCCATCTTTTGAGTTCTCACCACCACTGACAATAGGCACTTAAAGAATTTAACTTATCAGTTAGGTTGGTAAAGAGACCACATGCAGGCTACACTGATAATACTGTTGCCAATTAGTGACTGGGATAGTAAGTCTCAAAGCTAGTTTCCATCCTGCCTAAAATTAGCTTTGCTCCAAAATAAGTAACTGGAGAGTAGGAGAAAGAATCTTTGATCTGATTTCCTTCTAATAAAAAGAAAGGTCAGAGCATACTGGGTGAATTACAACTTGTTAAAATGCCAAAATCAACTGTTTGAAAAGGATAAATAACCTGATAAAAGGTCTCCCTAACTCAGACCTTGGAAAGGAAAGAATTATCTGCGCTGTTACCCTCACCTACTCACCCCCAGCTAGAGTACTGTTTATCTTACTTGAGTATGTGCATGAAGAAAAAAGGTGGTGATTATTTAGGAATTTGTTATTCCCAATAAAGATACGTATTCAGTGTTTCTCAAACTAAATCAGCAAAGCTGGTAGGGTTTTTTCTCCAGACTTGAAGGGTTCTCGAAGGTGGCTTCAATTTTATCTTACATAAAGGGAATGGGAAAAATGAGTTTAAAACACATCCCAAGGGCTTATTCATTCTGAATTCAGTATGACAGGGCTCACACAGATAACACACAAAACTGCTTGAAATTACAATAAGCACTTAATATGCTGAGTTAGAACAACCAGAATTTCTGCAACAAAATATTAGATGTATGTGATCCCATAACTTGAGAGCCCCGATGTTTATGTAGCAACTTTTTTTTTTCTCTATACTACTGCATGTGCTTGCCTGGTAGAATAGAGTATGGATAATCCTTCTGCATGCAGCTGATGTTTCTAGAACATCTAGTCTGCATAGTTGAAGTACACACCATGCCTGTAGCTTGATTTTATTCAGGAAACAAGTTTCAGGCAAAGCTTGCTCTACACTACCCATCTCTTTTTTTTTTTTTTGTGGTAGAAACTCGTTCTTTTCCACGTACATAATACTTGGCTCACAGTTCTTCTCCTTACATGCTGATAGGAAGAAACAGAATTGTGAACCATTGGGATTTAGAAGTGTTTGCGTATTTATAACAAATGCACCTTACACTCTAAAACTGGGTTCTACACTAACATAGCCAATAGTTTAACTTGTGCTACAAAGAAATTGCTTTGAGTTATTCTCTGAATACATATATACATGCACATGCATACAGACTTTCATATGTTCCTATGCAATTGCTTGATGTTTCAGTGACCTTTTACATATTTCCAGCTGTGGGATGCACATACCAATCTATTATCAACTTGGATTTATCAGAACTCTGTACCTAATATTGCCAATAAACAAACACATAGCCATTCTATTCAAATTGAAGTATTACATCTAGGTACACAGATTTGAAAATACCTAATTAACCATACTCTTCCAACTGTATCCCCAAAAGGCAGGGAATACATCCTTCCTAATACCATACTGCAGATCATTATGTCTTAATCTTATCAGCAAATAAAACATGCAAGATTACAAGCAGTGAATCTTAATGCATTCTGAGGTAACGATTACCTTTGGATTAAAATATCTGCAGGACTGGGGCTGCGAGCCTCCAAATAAAGCAATGCGGTAATCATGTTTTTTTCTTCTAGGCCGTGTACCTTCCACTAACTCTTCTCTGTCTTCTGGGGAAAGTAGGTGGTATCGCATCCCACCTAGAAGGAAGACAGCAAGTGTTGCAGATCCAGTGCAGCTCATAAATAGAAAGGGATGTTGCAAAGGATGGGAGAAGAGAAAGGTGAGAAAAGGGAGAAAATCAAGTTTTTACATTATACCTATACAGCTTTGACTTGAAAGGGAAAGCAGCACAGCAGTACATGAGGATGGGAACATACCCGAATAAGCATTCCATTTCAGACTGCCTGTTCCACGTGAAAACAGGACATGGATATAGACTCCTATTATACACCAGCTGATCACTCAGCTCATTTAGCCAGTATAAGCAAGCATCTGAGTTTGTCACAGTGTAACAGGCAAAAGGAAGCAATCCCTCCAAAAAAAAAAAAAAAATCCCCAAAACAGCAAAACAAAATAACAAAACTGGGAGCCTAGAGGACAATACTAACATTAAAAGAAGGGACTTGAATACAGCGAGAAGTCAACCATGCTAGCCTCCTTAACCCCCAATTTCTCATTAACAAGAAAAGCATCTATAGCCCATTTACCTCATGGAAACCCCTCACTTTTGTTCCCAGCTTGACAATGCAAAGTATTAGTCACAAGCGGTATTAAAAAAGTAAGCATTCTCCTAAGAAACATTCCAGAGAATGTAAAATTGTTAGTGACATTATAAGCCACTAACACCAGACAAACAAAAATCCTTGTTTCTTAATACACCCAAATCCATGTCATACAAGAAGTATGACTGAGATGTTGATGGTCATCAAGTACAATAGTTACCAACATATAGGTTAATTTGAATCTTGCTCATTGAGACTGAAGGAAAACAGCTATACCATTTTTTAGCTCCACACTAAAATGAAGACAACTAGGTAACTGCTACTGGAATTAAAAAACTTCTTTACATGGCAAAATTGCACAAAAGTGTTTCCTAAGAAGGGAAGCTTGCTTCCTATCTCACGTGCACTTCAAGAATGCAACTGTCTATAGGCTCAAAAGTCAGTATCTATTAGAAATACAAATAGTGCAACATATACCTAACATTCTAATTTGCTTAGGAAGCTCTATAATATTCAGAATTTTGACATAAAGTATTTCTTTTAATTCACATGCTGACAAGAAAAATGTTGAAGTTACTTGCCTGTCTCAAAAGCATACTAACACTTCCAATTACCCTAATTAACTCATTTATAAAAATCTCCATTTCGTTACTTGTCATGGAGTTCATGTCATTTGCCAGAAAAGAAAGTCACTCTGTTACATAAACAGTGTGTTATTTACATGATAACCTGCTAATCCAACTTCAACTAAACACAGCATCCTAGAGGGAACAGTCAGATGAATTTAATGTAAAAGTGTTGTCAGAGCATGTTACAGCAAACAGCTTTCAGATTCCACAGCACATTTTCTTAAGTGTTCAGAATATAAAAGATTTCAGCTAGAGATTAACTTACTGATCACCATTTTAAGGCATTCTGGGTTATCCTGAATAAGTGGTTCAGCCTGAACTGTTTTACTTAAGAAGTTCTTTGATATAAGAGGAAATCGGACTTTAGCAAGAATATCAACCATGTATGGCTGGCGGTTTGGCTCATCATACTTCAGCCATCTGACTGCAGCATCGTAAACCTTAAACAAGAGACAAGAAAAGGATAAGGTACATCACCACACAGACAAATAACTAAACCTCAATATTCCAAATTGATTATTCTGCTTTTTGAACGTTAACTCATACTGACGTTTTAGTATGTGGGGATCCATCACCATCTTCCAAAAAAACCCAACAAACCAACCAAAGCCCCAAAATGACAATGCTCAGACATGAAGTAAAACAAATACATAACTAAAGAATAAAACCCATCCACAAACCTGGAAAAAAAAAAAAAACCAACTATTTCAGATATTCAATTTTTTTCTCCTCCAAACGGGAAGCATGAATCTGCAACTCACATTTATGTCAGTAACTCTGGTAACAAGGTGAAGTCTAATATGCTTTGAACTCTATGCCATAACACAAGTAATACCCCATCAGAAGTGTTAAAATAGCTTCTACTTGATACAGTCTCTTAAACTGATGAACTGCTTGTGTTACCAAATCGTAGTGTTGGGGATCAAAATAAATTGCTATTGTTATGCCTTAAGGGACATTTTAAATTAAAGCTTTTAGCTGCACACCATCATAAATTTACCATTCAGAGAATCTCCTCTCAGTCTCCTCTTTACAGGAAATGGTAATGGGTTTTCTTAGAGGGTAGGGAGGACAGAACAGGGAAGGTTACCAACAAATTTGCTCTGGGTCATGAAGGAATTAAACAAAAAACCAATATGACCTATGTACCAAGATACTTCCATAGTGCTCTCAGATACATCAAGCTTATCCACTATGCTGCCGCTTCACAGTCAGCACTGACTTCATTACAAGTGATAGCACAATCAATGCCTACTCCTGTAGCTGAAGCAAATCACAGCAATCAGTGGTAACTGAGACAGAATGTGGAAAGACGTCTAATGGCAGGGTTAGAGTTACTCAGAGGAACTGCTAGACCATCTCAGCTCAAACTCTGTTAAATGACCAGGGAGAGTAAAGAAATGTTGTGGGCTGGCTTAGAGACCGAGGGCATGGCTCGTTAGAGGCTCTGACCAATCCAGGCTTTCACGAGTTAGAATATATCTCGAACTGTTAAGAGTAACTACAGATAAGTTAAGCAACAACCCTTGTAAACCCTTATAGATACTGCTGAGCACTTCTTCTGATGCAGGCTGGCCACCTGTGTCAGAATGAGTGTCAATTTTAGTAAGTACAAGAGCCCAAGAGTCATGCAGTGTGGGGGGCAGAGCCTGTGCAGGGACACCTGCAGAGAGTGAGCCTACCACCTCGCACTGTGATGCTGCTGCTTGGAGCTGCTTTTCTAATTGTCTTTACAGGGCTGTTGCAC
>JASSUY010017047.1:65683-86868 GCA_032466535.1 Forpus xanthops
ATGTTAGCTGCATAAGTGTATTGGTATAACTTAGCATAAGTGTTAGGCCTGACTGCAAGTCATGATGAAACTAAGCAGACAGAGGAGTAAAAGCAAGCTGTCCTTGGGCTGGCTGGAAAGTCCCGAATATTTGCAGGATCCTGATAAAGGAGGGATGAAGGGAGGTGAACAGCTGCGGAACAACCCGAGAGCTAACCTTGGTAGAAGTTCCTGTTGTTGGCAAAATATGGATCCGAGAAGCCATGAGAAAGAACTATCCAATTAACAATTGGACTTATGCCCAGGGACAGCAGCCGTTAGTCAGTGATAAGTAAAAATAGAGTGTGGACAACAAAGGTGTTTGTGACAGTGTATAAATACGGGTTTGTAGCGGAATAAATGGAGTTTGTTCTATCACTCATATTGAGTCGACTAACTGCTCCGCCGCCACCCTCTGGATTCCTCCTCACTATGGGTAACCCCCACCCTACCTCTGGTAACCCTTATCCCCTGACAGACTGCAACAAAGAAACAAAACAAATAAATGTAAGGCTCAATTCCATCAGCTAAATAAATTCAACAGAATGCCTGGGACAGGAACATTGTATCCCTTCATCAACAGGGACATTCCTTGCATACAGCAAAACCATGACAGACAGTAATTAAGGCTACCTTCCCATTTTTTTTTTCTAAATGTAAATACGCTTTACACCAGTACAAAAGTTACACTCTGACATCAACTTTGTAGCAGTATTCCTAGAAAAATCACATTCCTGTAGTATCACTGGCAAACTTTTGCAGTTTCATACTGCACACTGCTACTTTCCTGAAGGAATTTTAATGATGCCATATTAGCTACACAGAATTTTTACCACTGCTGCCAATTTAAAGCATGCTATGCTACCTTAACCAACGGAACTTCAAGAATGTAAATTCCAAAGTGGGGAATTTTGGTTGCAAGTCAAACACCACTTACAGCTTTGAGAATGTTACCCTGAGACCTGAACTTTTCCCAGCACATGGCAAGATGCTGAGCTGCAACATAACTCGTATTTCTACTTGTAACCAGCCAATTATCATACTCAATCATGCAATATTATCCCCCGTTAGCAATCCTTTTTTTCATTGAAGGTTTTTACTGCAGCAGATTCATAGAATTATTGTGTTTTCATCAGCGTAAGCTCAACTTCACAGTCAGGGAAACATCCATTTATATCTAAGTGGATACACGTACCATCTTGGCTGTGAGATCCCTCTGCTGCACTTCAAAGGTATGAGTCAACTCACGATGACATATGCAAACTTAAATTACCTAACTCAAGTACCATAACTAGAAAGGCAAGATTTCAGTTTGTTTTCAGCATATTTGAGAAGCTATGACAAGTACCCAGTAGCTACAACAATCCTGCAATCACCTCTTTGGGCTGTGGTACAGGCATCTATACTCTTCCTGTTTCCCTGCAGTAGGAAGAACAAACTGGCAAACACTTAGGACTGTGCTATAAGCTGAATCAAGCTTTCCAAGTGGAACAGTTGTGGAAGTAATTTCTACCACAGGTTACAACTTTTAATTGAGTGAAAGTCCAAGCTCCTTTTAGCCCCTAAATGTTTTTTTGTGTCCACTTCCCAAATAAGGGCTTTCCATCAGTACTCCACTGGCAATCAGTCTAGCTTTCAGTGTTATGTTCATCTTGCTTCCAAGTCCTTCAGTTCCCCAAGCTTAACTTTTGCATGCATCTGTTTTTATCAAAAGCAATTTCCCTCTGTAACAAGCTAAGCCCCTGCTCAGGCAGATACATGCATCCATTAAGGTGCATGTTTGTTTAACACTTTGAAGTAGTTAAGTTTTACTGATATCACATGAACCCCAACCTAGGAGCAACTGCTGAAATACATCAAACTTAATTCAACTCACATACGTGGAATCAGAAGCCCTATAGATAACTCGATAAAGGAAACTTTTGCTTACTCTCTTTATGACTTCTTTCTTCCTAGTCTGCTAAAAGCACACATATTAATAGCCACACATGAAATGTGGATATTCATTAATATTTGGTTTTGACCAAGCTAGGATGTACCTTTTATTCTACAATTTAGCAAGCACTATGTGCATCACATACTGTAGGAACATCAGACTTGAGATACTTTAAACCAGTTTTTGATTATAAAAAAGATGGTGAAGTTCAACGCTCTTAGCTAGTATGAAACAGTGATCTCACCTGGTCTTCTGCCCTCACTGTCAACGTATCTTGGTTCAAGAGATGTGTCACACGTTTAACATCAAGCTGAAGAAATTCATCTGTCTTGTAAACTTCAGTGAAGTGCTGATGGATAAAGTCATCTGCAGTGGCTTTCAGTTCTGGACAGTCTAAGCATTCTGCTAACACACTTATACCTGTGAGGGGAAAATTAATTAAAAAAAAAAAACAAACCAACTTCCAAACTTGAACTGCAGTTACCTTTAATATATTACAATAGAATAAGATTACTGTAATTTCAGTGATACTTGCAGCCCCAGTTTACTATTACCATGCTTTTATTTTTTCTTTAAAACACATGCTGTCATAACTCATCTGTAACTCAAGGCAAACTAAGATAAGCACGAGCTGCTGGTCCGTAGCCCTCCCAAACTAACTGACTATCAGACCTGAAGCACTTACTGTATTAACTCCCTCCAGCACTATTTCCTCACTGTTTCTTTCCCCATTATGAAGAAGATAACAGTACCTTAAGCAGTTCTGAGCCATATCACAATAACAAAGCCTAACCAGAACAGCTTGAGAAACTAGATCCAGGTTTTATGACCTGATCTGCTCATGCAGTAGCAGTCACCTACAAAGCCCAAACTTCCTTCAAGAGTCACAGTGAACTGAGACTTTTCTATACAGGTAGCTATCAGCTACAGACCAACGCAAAAAAGTCAAATGGATGCTGCTGCAAGGGCAGAAGATTGCCATAAAGGTGTAAATAGCAACTGCTACGAGCAGCACCATTTCCAACGAGGCAAGCACATATGGAGGTGGTGGCAAGTGGATGTCCCATGTCCCTGGCACTGTTCAAGGCCAGGCTGGATGGGGCTTTGAGCAACCTGGTCTAGTGAAAGGTGTGCCTGCCCATGGCAGATGGGGTTTGAATCAGATAATCTTTGAAAGTCCCTTCCAACCTAAACCATTCTATAATTCTATGAATTGTGGTAGAACTCACCAATCCTGGGCTGCAATGAGTCTGAGCTGCCCTAAAAAAACAAACCCAAACCCAAAAAACCCTCAAGCAACACAGGAAGGAATATGCCTCAAAGCAAACATGAGTAGCATTTTCCTTAGAAGGTATTGTCTTTCTTCCAGAAGTAATTTCAGAGCCACAGCCACAACTGCACCAAAGTGTCAGTGGAATCATTGTAATTCAGCTACTCAGAAAACATTCCTACTGATACTATAAACATCTGTAACATAATAGAGGTGTTACTAGGAGAATGATATGCAATAAGAAATCCTGTAAACAGGTTTATCTTTAATCTCTGATTAAAGTGCACCAAATCTTAGGCATTAAGAAGTCCTACTTATTGCCTACCTTTTCTGTAACACCAAATTCATATTAGGACTACAGAACATACTAATATCAAACCTGCCTGGATGACATTTATGGATTTCAATCAAAATGAAGAGCAACCAAAACCAGGAATAACCTAAACTTAGCCTGCTTATACTTCTGGAAGATATGCCAGTTTTGTAGAAATTACAAATCTCAAATTTTGTCTCCAAGTGCAGTAACAACAACTGGAAGTTTCACCTTACTAAACAGCTGAGATTCTCTAACAAACAATAAGCTCCCACAGTGCTGCCAAGCTGGGATGAGACCTAGTGCAGTCAGCAGACACTGATACTGGCAAAACAACTGTCAATTGTTTTCTCTATGGCAAGGGACAACAGTTCAGATCTGGAACAAAATATTAATGTGAAAGTATTTTTACATGCCTGGATTTAGCCAAATATTACTTTTAGACAATACTGTTTTTCAGGAAAAGAAGTTAAAAAATAAATGGTAAATTTAAAGTTTGCATTTCTCTTACCGAGACAATTGGAAGCATCAACTTGTTCTTTTAAGAAGTCCACACACATTTTTTTCACAGGTTCAATTTGATATTGGTTTGCTGCATCTAGTAAAGACTGGACATTATTGCTGTTAACCGAGATTCTGCAAAACAGAAGGTGTAAAATTAGCATCACTGGAATTACCTACTTTGTTGTAGTAAAAAAGCAACTTACACCAATTCAAATAAATGACAAAATTATCTCCCTGCTCTTTACTCAAGAATCTTTCATATATATTCTGCAGACTTGCATGATTAGCCCCTTTCACAGAACAGAACCTTTTTCCTGACAGTCTCCTGCTCCCAAATAGGCATCAGCAAAATCTGTCTAAACTCATCATCAAGACTGCTCTGGCTGATTGGCCCAGCATGCAGAAGCAGAACAACCAGTTTGGCAGTGCTTCAAGGTACACAGGGCACAGACATTGGCTTCAGCAGCAGGGAGGGCAACCATGTGGCTGGGGTGCTAACACTGGCTGTTTCTCATCACCAATGGAGTGTATTTCTTTTCTCAAAGAAAGGAGAGAAAGAGAGGACCTAAGGAGAGTTAATCCCATTAGCACAAAGATGAAAAGCCTGGCATCCATCTGTCAGGAAAGCTTATTAAGTAGTATTGTTTACAATCCTAGTCATCTGCACAAGCTCTGTTTAAAAAAAGAAAACAACCACATGAACAACCCAAGATAGGAGGGAAATGCTGTTCACAGAACCTGTCTGACCTGAGGTATTATTACTCCTGGAAATGGTTCTATGTGATAACTGCCACAGCCGTAAAGAGAAACCCTGCTGATACCAATAAGGGCCTGAATTTCAGAACAATGAGAAAGACCATTTGACTCCAACACTGAATTCAAAAGCTTGAAGTGCTTTGAATTGCTTTATAGAAACAACTACTGTTCTCTTTAGTCTGTAGGGGTTCCTGCTGATTAAAGGAAAAGGGAAAAAGGATAGAAGGGTCTAGTCACATCAGGCTTTAGACAAAGTACTGTAATGGTAACAAACACGATGAATCATAAAAGCATTATTTTAAGTTTTTATCATTTACAACTAGCAGGCTTCCTGGAAAGTGTCAGCTTTAAGTAACCAAAATACCTTGCAGTATAAGCAAACTCCACAAGCTGTTCAATAATGTCAGGTTCTGCATCTTTTAGCTCCACTTCAAAGGACTTTGATTCAAGCA
The DNA here is from genome assembly GCA_032466535.1 of Forpus xanthops. Classification (NCBI taxonomy): domain Eukaryota; kingdom Metazoa; phylum Chordata; class Aves; order Psittaciformes; family Psittacidae; genus Forpus; species Forpus xanthops. Next base: position 70,933 of record JASSUY010017047.1, read on the forward strand.
TGTTTGCTGCAAATAGATTGAAAGACAAATTATATCAATAAGTCATTTTAGTTACTGCGCATTTTGTAAACAGTAGGAAATAAAGGAATTGCACAAAGTATCCTGTACTCTGCATTTGTGAGGCCACACCTAGAATGTGGTGTTCAGTTCTGGGCCCCTCACTACAAGACATACATTGAGGTGCTGCAGCAGGTCCACAAAAGAGCAAAGAAGCTGGTGAGGAGTCTGAAGAGTTAAGTTTTATGAGTGTCAGAAGCTATTTCTGCATTCAAGCCAGTAATGAGAGACAGCTCGGAGCTCCCCACATCCAGATGGCACTGTAGGTTTGCTCACAGAGGGTTAGAAGCTGACCATTGAAGGCACAATTGTTTTATTTCTACTCAACCTTAATGTCTGTTTTATAGCACATTAATTTTACAGTTCATGGGTAAGGCATGCAAAAGTAAAACAGCTACAACATAACTGAATTTGTAAAGACAGAATAAATGCAAGAATGATTACTCTTCTGAAAGCCCATTTTATATGTGGAAGTGCCTAGTGGAAAACAACAGAGCCAAGAAATTCTGTCATGGGGGTAAAAACTCCCAGTTTTCAGGTTAAGAGAGACAGCAACTCTAATACAGTGTATAGGACCCGATTAGTAAGACAACTTATATATGAAGTGACATTTGACCTGATCAGAAGAGTTAAAAGGGAAAATGAGGGGAAGGGTTAACTGAAAGGAAGAAGACACAAAATGAGGAAATCTTCGCTTAGGCTTACCCTGAAATTAATTGCTTTTGTAAACTAAACAGCTTGTCAGCCACAAGTCTAACAGGATATCATCACAAAAGCTTATAATCAATAAATTCTGAAAACACTTACTAGTAAACATCAGGTTAAAAAAATGACTGGCTGAAGCAAGCACAACACGGTGAGCTGGGATCTTTCTGTCTTGAACCATAAGAATCACATCACATAGAGTTTTCTAAAGCAGAGGAAAAAAAGCCAGACAAATAAACCCCACAAGGATGAGCATTTAAAAAATGTATCTTTCAGCAATATTTTTTTAAAAATAGCTTATGGAAATTCATGACTTTTCTCAATAAATACAACTCAAGAGTATTATGTGATAAAATGATTTCCTGAAAGTCAAAGATCAGCTCAGTAACCTGGAAAACTAGCAAAGTTCAGTTTAACCATGAACATGTACCTGAAGAATGGCCACAAAAAACATAACTCTGATTAAAGTTTTTCCTGTGGCACTTATATCAGCCTCCAGTAATAGGTTCTGCAGCCTATTTATGAATGCAGGGACTGCATTTATATTAGCACTCTTTTCATCCACAGTGGCTTTCTTCTCCACTCTGCTGCCGATTTCTCAAAGCCTCACGGAAACCTCCTATCTGAAAACTGCTGTCAGATTACCCAACCAGTGAAAGAGACGAACAAACTCAAAGCATTCAGTGGGACTTTTAAGAAACTGTATCCCAAAAATACCACTTCTATGGAAGAGTTTAACTCCTCACACCTGATGGTGCCGGTTTAAACTTCCAAATTAAAAAAGAAAAAAAAGTAATTCTATTTGCTTTTTAGCAAAAATTGAAGTATTTCTATTGCTATTTGTATGTAAGCAGTTTGTTTCTCTCCTGCATATAAACTGTCATGTACCAGAAGGAGAAAGTAAACTAACATAAAATTTGTCAGAAGACATGAGAGAGGAGTAAGGGACTGGGCTAAAAATAAAAAGCACATTATTTGAACAGATTCTTAAATGGTATCCTTTCTAAGAACATATTGACTGAAATAAATACATATCATACTACAGTTAATTACCACATTCTCTTTCTTAATAAAGAGCAACTGAGCAGCTTTGCTTCCTAAAACCAGGAATTCATTTTTGACTACTACCTTAAATTCATGGAACTACTTTCAGAAACATCTACTATACCCATCCCAATAGTAACTCAAGGAAAGAGCATTTCTACTGCAAAATATAATATTTGCTTAGAACAGCACAAAAATGTTTTGTGAAAAACATGCGGATACAGGCACACCTTTCAAGGTTAATAATCCATACATACACATCCTTCAAATAGGCCTGTGTTTTAGTTTCTTGAAGGAGAGGACACTCAGAAGCATGTATTGGACAATATAAATAATACATTAAAAAAAAGGTTTAATTAGCAGATGGGGAGTGGCATACAACTTCCTTTGTACATCTGTAGCTTCAAACTATTTAGGACTGAAACAACAAAAAAAGGAAAGAGACCATTGGAGAAAAGTTTGAGGAAATCCTTTAAAGCTGAAATGCTTAGCACATCTGGTTCAAAAAAAGCATCACAAATCAGCAGTACAAGATACCATAAAATCCTGTGGCAAGCTTGACTAAGACTTGCAAACATTGCTTGCACTCTACACTGCATTTCTAAGACATATTTAGTGCTTCAGCTCAGCATTTGGTGCACCTTGGCTATAACAAGGCCTCTCTGGGTGCAGGAAAAATTGTCAACAAAAACAGTAATTTTCATTTCTTCTCCAGGGATGTTTCCGAGTGTGACTGCTCCATTTCAACTAATGTTCTTCAGAGATTTTGTGTATTTCTTTCCATGAGGACTCACTGGTGTCACTGAGTGGCCTCAATGAGGCAGCAGATGGTGTTACATCAACCAAACGACGCACCCAAGCATGAGCTTGCATTAAGGTGTTTTATTGTCCAATAACAGGTTCAGCAACACCTTGCAACTCTGTCCCATCTTCATTCTCAATTACTTCAGTCCTGGCTGACTTCCACCCAGCCGCAAAGTTGCAACACAGGATTTACAAGTATGCTGCCGAATAGTTCTGTAAAACCCATGAAGACATGAGGCATATTTTGTTGGAGATGAGCGACAAGTCTTCCGTGCACTAAAATACTTGCCCCCAACATCTTACCAGTACTAACTGCAGGTATGTCCATAGTTTAAACTCCCATACTTCTGGAAGCTGTCTCTAGGTATCAGCTCACACACACAAAAAAAACCAGCCTCTTTAAGATCAGCTGTACTTTCCAATCAGCCCATTCTTCCATAGCACTAAAATAATGCAGATAAATAGCTAGCACTCCATATGCATGTTGTTATTTCCATCACAGGAAATTTTTAACTCTCATCATATTTAGGTTTTATAACCACAGCACAGATCCCGACTTATTAAAACTACAAGAAGGAAGAGCTACTTAAAAATCCTCTTAAACTTTATCACAGCTTATCAGCTGAACTTGCACATTTTCCTCTGGCTCCTGCCCACTTCCTAATCTGATCCTGTATAATCACACCTCCCTCTGCCCCCACTAGTAGTTAACCTCCTCTTATAAACAATTCCTAAACCAAGTATGAGTGTCATGAACTATGCAGGAATTTCTGGAGTGGTCACCACTGGGCAAGATATGCAAACCCATCAACAGGTTTCACAGCACTTAACCCTTATCTTCCCTCTCCCTGTTTAGAGTAACTCGAAACTAGATGAGAGATGGCACTCTATTATACTGAAAGATGAGGTCCTATGCAGAACAACATTGTGGTGCCACATACTGGAGTATGTAACACGGTAAAGGACTGTAATTTCCCTGTGCTAGGAGCTGTATATACATCTAATGGAGACACTGGAACAGGTTACCCAGAGAAGCTGTGGCTGCCCCCATCCCCGGCAGTGTTCAAGGCCAGGCTGGATGGGCTTTAAGCAACCTGGTCTAGTGGGAGGTGTCCCTGCCCATGGCAGGGGGTTGGAACTGGATGAGCTTTAAGGTCCCTTCAAACCCAAACGATTCTACGATTCTGTATGCAAGACTTACACAGATCATTCTGCTGATGTACCAAAAGTTCAAGCTTTTATCAGCATTTCTTTCTGTTTGGGAAGCTCAACTGAAATACACCTGTATGACTGGTTTTGATTACAGCTCTTGCTCTACTGGTAATCAGAAGAGTCATCTTTATAACCATTGTACTAGAGACCTAGGAAGCTGATCATCCCAAAAGATGAGAATTCGTAAAGCTGAGGCCACCAGTGCCCTGTACTGGTTTCTTAGTGTGATGGCCAGATACATTGAACATGAAGTACAAGAAATGCTACCTGTGAAACCAAACCATGGCCCCAGTCACTCCTCTGTTCCACTGCACTACACTGACATCATTCACAGTATTTGTTCACAGGAGAGTTCCTAGTCAAAATTCAGCATCACCCTCTTTACACCCCTCCTTGAAAAACCTATGTGAATCTCCTAACTGGAGAAACTCGGCTACGAATCGCAGTTTAACTCCTGCCCTACCGTAGGCATGGCATCATTAGATAAAGAAGCAGACCCGCTGTCTTTAGCCTTTAACACCACCAATACGCCGTTCCAGGTGAAAGCTGGACTCGTTACACTCGCTGTGCCGGCACACAGCAGCGCTCACGGCGACCTTAGCACTCAGCACCCGGCCTGCCTCGGCGGTACCGGCCTCCCAGTGCCTCCGTTGTGATTGCTCTTGGCAGTCGAACCCTAGCGACGGAAATCCCCGCTTCAGGCGCCAGGCAGGACCTGGCTACGGGGCAACGCTACCGGCACCGGCGGGGCTCGGGGTTTACACTACCGACCGCGTCCCTGCCCGGAAGCCCGCGACTGAGCCGCCGCGACCGGCACCGTACCTGCTTGCGCATGGTGTTCATGACTCCCATGAAGCTCGCCAGCAGCTTTGCCTCCTCGTGGGCAGCGAGCTTCTTCTCCGTCTTCTTCTTGCCGCTCTTGTCCGACCCAGGGTCGGCCATGCTCCCCCGCCCTCACCGCGGCGGACACAGCCGGACCGCTACCCCCACAGGGGTACATGCGCCGCCCTCCAGCTGCCGACCAGCGGCTGCCGACGCTAGGCCCGAGGAGCAGACAGACAAGAAGGGGAAAGGAAGGACCAACCCCTCCCAACCGGAGCTCCGCTTACCGCGGCGGCCGCAACGGCCTTCGGGCGAGAGGCGGGACGAGGCGCGCTGACGTCATCAGCCAGCGCGGCCCACGCGGCGTAAACAAAGAGCGGAGGAGCTGGAGCGCGTCACGTGGCAGGCAGGAGGGCGCGCCTGCGCACTGCCCGGGCCGGGGTGGCCTGGAGGGTGGGGGTGCGGGTGCGGGTGGTGGACATGGTGTGTGATCATGTGGTGTGATCTCGGGTGTCTGAGTGGGGTTGTGACAGCCAGAACTGCGCTTCACGGCACACCTGTGCGTTTGTGTGATGTTTCTAATTGTAATTCCACAGATAACGTAGTGTTAAAAGCTTAATGCTGTGACCTGGAGGAAAGTTTGGATGTGCATGAAAGTGAGGCTTGGCTTATAAATGAAAGAAATGAGTGGTTTGGTTCCTGGTACCACATACCCTATGGTAAGCCTTAATAAGATGGGCTTTGTACTCTGATAGTCATAGAATGGTTTGGGATGGAAGAGACTTTAAAGCTCATCCAGTTCCAGCCCCCTGCCATGGGCAGGGACACCTTCCACTGCAGCAGGTTGCTCCATGTCCTGTCCAACCTGGCCTTGAACACTGCCAGGGATGGGGCAGCCACAGCTTCTCTGGGCACCCTGTGCCAGTGCCTCAGCACCCTCATCATAGAGAGCTTCCTAATGTCTAACTAAGCCTAACCTCTTTCAGTGTAAAGCCATTCCTCCTTGTCCTGTTACTGCACATCCTTGTATAAAGTCCCTCTCCAGTCTTTCTGCAGGCCCCATTTAGGCACTGTAAGCTGCTCTAAGGTCATGGCAGAGCCTTGCCTTCTCCAGACCAAACAACTGTCTCATTTTGTCTCCATAGCAGAGGTGCTCCTGCACTCCGATCATCTTTATGGCCTCCTCTGGACTTGTTCCATCAGGTCCATGGTTCTGCCATCTGACAGTTATTACTACATGGGATTGGTAAGAGTTGAAAGACGTTTATCATTTATTTCATTGAAATTAACAGACTGACACAGCTATCACTTTGTGGGAATGTACCTTAAAGAATGTGGACATGTGAGCAATCCAGACAACTATTTGACATTTGTAAAGTAGTGAGCTGAAGGCTTTAGGGCCTTGCTTGGAGGTTACTAGAGATCATGTATGTGCAGAATGTTTTGAGAAAGCTAGCACAGCTAATTGCAAAGAAGGATGCGCAGGGAGGAACTGATAACTACGACCTTGGAACCATATGCTGTTATTACTACAATCTTGGACTCACATACTGTAATGGTTAACCAATCATTGAACTGTTACTAATACTTCACTAAGAAATATTAACCAATTATATGCTGTCAAAAGTTCTCATCTTCAAGAGGCACTCTATAAAAAGCTGTACTAATGTTACAATAAACTGTCAGCACTTGATTATATTAATCAGTGTGTGCTGTCCATTGATCCCCCGCAACATCACTTGACTTTACAAAGTTTGTTGTATAACAGTAAAACTGAGAAATTAGTCCTGTCTTGCCACAGTAATAGCCTGAGAAAACAGGGAATGCACATATGGCCAATTTCAGATTTCACAGCGTAAAGAGTTTACCTGTCGAGTTTTAATTTCAGGTCAAAAGCAATCATAAGATGCCTACTTTATGCATAGGATACATGAAATAGCTGTGTTAGGCTCCTGAGTGCATTCCTTTGTTGTGGGAGCCTGGTTGGCTGATTTAAGGAATTCAGCTTGGTGAGTCCAAGGTTGGCTCCTTTGCTGATACGAGCTGTGGTGGAGTAAGCTAAAAGTAAGGGCTTGCCCTCCTGTCCTTGAGCAGCTGCTTTTAAGCGAAGAATTTACCTCTGGCTCCTGTTAAACTGATAGACACTGTGTGTTATCTTCCTTTGTACTGCACTGCCCCTGGGGTGGGCAGAGTTACTTGACCTAATGATCAGTATTAGTATATAGCATCAGTCATGCAGCATAGTGACATTAGTCATGGCATTAGAGGAGACATCCAGGGAGGTGTGTGCAATGCAGACAGGCAGCTAACACAATGTCTGTATCAGATCAGGCTCCAGTGAGCAGTCAGCCATACCAAAATCTTGTGAGCACCTCCAGTGGGATTTCAGACTGAGGGTAACCTGTGATGCAGGGAGCCTCTGTGCTCTGCAAGGGACATGTACCACAAGGTCAGTTTCTTCCGTCAAGTTTTCAGTACTGCAGGCCACAGTATGAGATGAGCAGGTTGTGAGGAAGCAACAGCGTGCTGGATGGTAGGCTAGGAGCAGAACTTGATACCTCACCAACAATAAACTGGCTTGCTGTGTAACAGAGTTCTAGATTAAATTTAAACGCTGTGGAGATTAACTGTCATTTTAGCTGAGGTAAGATTCTATATTCATTTTTAATGAAAACCAGCTATTGTTTCTGTCCCTGTGTGCGAGCCTATGTACACATACTGCCATGTGTAATTAAACAAAGCCACACAGGAAGATCACATCAAGGTGGCAAAAAACCCCAGACATACAGAGTTCTTAGATTTCAGGCCCAAGTTGTCGTAATCTTGGAGGGATGGCAGCAAACTGTGATTTCAGGGACAAAAATCTCTCATTCAGGATTTTCAGATGAGGATTGGAAGAGAAAGTCAACTTCTTGTTAAATCTGAGAAATTCAAATCATTTGAAGTAATAGGTGGTTTGTAACAGCAAAGGCAGCATAATGTATCTCTTCTAAGTATATTATTCTCAAAGCTCTCTACAAGTGTACTACTACAAACAAGCACTGCTTCTACAAGCACTCTACAGACGTGGTATCCCTGGCGCCACAGACTGAGGTTAAAATTAAAAATAGAAAAGGATTTTCTCTAAAGCTCATTTTATTTCCGACAGAGAAGTGATTGCCCTGGAACAAACAGTAATACATTCATTGTGGTTTTGAAAGTGTATCAAATTGCATTTTTGCCATCAACTAGTGCTGCTAAACAGGCTGGTGCAACACAGAAATGTTTTAGTGAACACTGTTTGCTTAATCTAATAATCTCAAATCCATAGTGTAATAGTGATATTTCCCTCAAGAAGCTGAAGTAACGACTGTACCACGCTGAAATACAGGAAATTGCAAGGGCTGGCTCTGCAGTACAGATTCAGAATGAGACAGGGTACAGGCCTGTTCTGCCCTTTATGCTAGCCTGCACTGAAAATGAGAGTATTTACATCATTCTTTTCTCATAGGGGTGCATGTGCTTGTTTGAGCAGAAGGAATGTTCCTGAGTTACTTTGGCACTGGGGCGAGATTAATTCCCTGTGGCATTAATAATTTGTTATATACTGTCTATAAATGGTAACAGTTTATTTGTCTTGGGTTTTTTTTAGTTCACAAAGTGAGATAAAAAGTAGATCATGGATAAAAAAAGTAGATCTGGATCTGAATGTATGTGATGATCTCAATATGCTGCAATGATACAGGTTCACTATGGAAACTACTGCCACAATGTGGATACGTCTATCATTCAGTTTTATGTCTTGTTCTCTTGAGCCTGGGTCTATTCTCCCTTCTCCCCATCTCTCTTCTTCATTCAGATAAAGCAACACTGCTCGCGAGGCCTCTTTCTTCTTTCCTTTTGCATCCTCTTGCTAGCAGTATCTCTGCTTTTTGTGGGCAATGTGTGTGTTTGGGAAGCTGAGGAGAGTTGTGAGTCACAGCAGGAACACAAGAGAAGCGGAAGGTTGTGCTGGTCATGGAGAACATCTTATGCCAAATTGCTGTGCAGCTTTTGCTGTGAAGGGAAGGCTCCCATGGGAGCCCTGTGCACTTTCCGATGTACAGCAAGACTAGAATTTGCCATAGTGATGATAGTGTCTGAGTTGCAAAGTAAGATTGACAGCATCACTTAACAAAATAGGACTTTGTATAAGCAATGTGTTCCTTAATAACTGTATTTACAGTGAAGGAAGATCTTCAAGGACTGATGAAAGGGGAGCATCTTTTCCCAAAAGACACTGAAGACAGGCTGGTTACCAAAAAGAGAGAAATGGCACTAACTGGGTGGAAGGTAAAGGTAGCAGGGGGAGATTGTGACCACTGACTAAATTCAGGACTGCAAAGGCTTGTTCTTCTCCCACCTCAAAAAGCATGGGTGGTAACTTACGTAGCAAGTGAGGACAACTGAATCAACAGAAGATAGAGTACTAAGTAATAGCAGCACTTAATAACTTCTGACCCATGAAAAGTAACCTCTTTCTCTGAAATGTATATAATCTGACATATGCAGAAGGAGGGTGTGCTGACTTCGAGGAGCTACCCACCAAGGACTCTATGTTGTGCAAAATAGCAAATAAATAAAATACCTTGACTCTGTGGGTATATTGGTGTTTCACACAATAAATAAATGATTCCACTATTGGGACAGCATTCCCATGGGGGCTAGGAGAAATCCCTCCTTTCCAAGCCATGCCATGCCACCTCCCTTTGAAAGTGCAGCGATCTTCTCTGAAAGGCTATTGAGACACTTACCAGTGTCAACATGACCCAGCAGTGTGTGCTCACAGCCCAGAAAGCCAGCTGTGTCCTGGGCTGCATCACAAACAGTGTGATGGCAGGTTGAGGGAGGGAACTCTCCGCCTCTACTCTGCTGTTGTGAGGCCCCATCTGCAGTACTGCTTTCAGCTCTGGGGTCCCCAGCACAAAAGGGTTAGAGTGAGTTGAGTCTCACTCCAAAAGCTATTGGAGTGAGTCCAGAGGAGACCACAAAGATGCTCTGAGGGCTGGAGCACCTCTCCAGTGAAGACAGGCTGAGAGAGTTGGACTTGTTCAGCCTGGAGAAGAGAAGGCTGCAGGGAGACCTTAGAGCAGCTTCCAGTGCCTAAAATGGATGACAAGAAATTGGAGAGGGACTTTTTGCAAGGGCCTGTAGGGACGGGACGAGGGGAATGGCTTTGACGTGACAGGGGAGACTGAGATGAGCTCTTAGGCAGAAGTTCTTCCCTGTGAGGGTGCTGAGGCACTGGCACAGGGTGCCCAGAGATACTGTGGCTGCCCCATCCCTGGCAGAGTTCAAGAGCAGGTTGGATGGGGCTTGGAGCAACCTGCTCTAGTGGAAGGTGTCCCTGCCTGTGCCCGGGGGATTGGATGATCCCTTCCAACTCTAACCATTCTGTGATTCCATGATTTTGTGATTATGATCCTACTTCTAGTAGTACTATAAAGACTCAATGCCTCGGGTCAGCTTTTGTGAGAGGTCAAGTGCTCTCCACTAACACCAGTATGGATGGCTGATGAGTGCAAGCGGTGCTGCTGTCAGTAGAGCAGACGGTCCAGGTGAAACTGTGGAATCAAGCTGAAGCCTGTGGCTTGTGATCAGTAGCAAGCTTCCTTCAGTGTATATTGACCGAAGAGGAGCTAGCACATTCAGCACGGATTGCCCAGATGAGGCCCTAATTATATATTTATCAGACATTGCTTTTATGACCAGTTCTCTTGAGTTTATAATCAATTCATATTCAGTGGATTAGAGAAATACGAGCCAACATGTCACAGCAGAGAGCAAAAAGATTAATGACAAGCACTCAGGTCAGACACTACTGGATTAATGGAAATACGACATCAAAGATGAAAACAGGTGCTTGGTTGGGGAGAGTATTAAACCAGGGATTGCCAGCTTGTTGGATTTTTTGAAGTGGTCTCAGGGTATATTGTCTACCAAAGTGACAAAACGCCTTCCAAATTGTGATGTTTCTGATTCTTTTCATCTTAACCCATCCCAGATTTTATTTCTTAATTTATTCTTTTAAGCCAGTCTCAAGGCTGTTCTTCATTTATCCTAGAGTAACCCTTTTTTTCCTTTTTTTTGCCATACAGCTACATGCAGTAATTTTAACTGCGCTGTGCACCAAGACATGTCATAGGATTGATGCTCACAGGAGGCATAAACTTCAAGGAGAAAATGGACTTATCACCACATTAGTCAGGGTGCTTTACTGTATACATTAAGGAGATAAAACTTTTATTTCCTTGTACTCCCAGGAGCAGTGGGAGAACTTGGACTTCCTGAAATGAATCTGCTGGTTTTGACTGGCACATTTTTCGCTGTTGCTGGTCTTCTGAAGGGGGCCTATAAGGATGCTGGGGAGGGCCTCTTCATTAGGGACTGTAGTGAGAGGACAAGGGGTAACAGGTTCAAACTTAAACAGGAGAAGTTTAGATGGGATATGAGGAAGAAATTCTTTACTGTAAGGGTGGTGAGGCACTGGAATGGGTTGCCAGGGAAGTTGTGAATGATCTGTTACTGACGGTGTTTAAGGCCAAGTTGGACAGAGCCTTGGGTGACATGGTTTAGTGGGAGATGTCCCTGCCCATGGCAGGCAGGTTGGAACTGATGATCTTAGGGTCATTTCCAACCCTAATATTCTATTATTCTTAGGAGCATACTCCTACTGGGTGCCAGCAGCCTCTTCTGAGTGAGGATGCCTTGTCCCACCTTTTGTCAGTCCCTCTGAGCTATAGAATTTGGATTTAACAGTTGCCTTGTGTTTGAACTATTTCCAGGATACTCTCTCCTGTACAGTTTACTAAAGGCCCTTCTGATTTCTTGGCTTGGAGAGTTGTTTTAGTGTTTTGTATTAAGGCTTTCTTGCTGCTTTTTTCTAAGGCCCAAGTACCCTTTACACAGGGCTCTATATTTTTTTCCTTTTTTATCCCCTCCCTCTCTCATGTTTTAGACTTGTGCCCCAAATGGCAGTGGAAGACTCTTGCTTTCTTACTGTGCTGTGACCTGTGGCTTGCAAAATCCCCAGGCATCCCAAAATTTCTGTTCAAATAGATTTGTCAGTTGCATGAAAGCTTTAACGGAAGAGGGAAGAGAGGCTAAAATGGATTTTTACTTTATTTGCTTATTCGTTACATAAGGAATTTGGGTTCCTTTTTGCATTAAAGATTAATGTCCCTTTTGAAAACATGGACAGCAAAATAACTTAAAGTGAAGCCCCAACTGGCAAAGTGATTCTTTTTCACACCATTTAAACCAGTGCTGTGTGCAGTGCTTAATTTTTACTTGTTGAATTGCTTGTTCACCTGAGCAGTAATGCTTACCTGAAAGCAGCACATTTGTGTTGGGGAGCAGGAAGACCCAGCAGGGAGCTGGCTGCCAAGGGGACCCCAGCCCGGCAGGGCAGTGCTCTCATGGGCAGGGTGCCATCTCCACATCCAACCATGGCTGAGGTGGTGATGGGACCTGCCGATGGTCTGGTGACCATCAGAGAGGTGACAAGGAGCTCCAGCCCCTGGGTAGCAGGCAGGGGTCCTGGTTAAGGGTGGTCAGGGCACCACAGCCTGCCCGTGTGCTGAGGGCTCTCATGGTTTGGATGAGGGAGGTTCTTCTAGTGAGACACCACCTAATGTATTTTGTTTTGAAAGTGTACCTCCTGCATTCTCCAAGCTGAATTTCATGCTATTTAATTGTTGTAATATAACTCATCTGTATTGCACTCGTGAGGCTTGGGATGGGATGGGTTAAGGAGCAAGTGCAGCTTTGTCCTGGCAGCCCAGGTTAGTACGTGCCTTTTGTCAGGCAGTGGTCTTTTTTCACACCAGCATTTCCATTTTAGCATATTGTGAAATTATTTATTACCAGAGCCAGTCAAAGAGCCAACTGTGACAAATCCATGTAAATACTCTGAAAACAATCTCCTTTCAGGATTAGATAAAGCAAACAAGATGAGGAAGGCAGAGGACTCCCTGGATCCGTCCAGTGGGTGGATGAAGTTAATTCTGCCACAGGAGGCATTACATAGAATCATAGAATAGTTAGGATTGGAAAGGACCTTAAATCATCTAGTTCCATCCCCCCTGCCACGGGCAAGGAACACCTCCCACTGAACCGAAGTCATAAATATCTGCCATAGGCTGAACACATCTCCTAGGTTTTGGTAGTGTTTGGAACTAATTCCAGACCTTTTCCTTCGTTTAGCTTTTCTGCTTTTAAGTATGATAAATATTTAGTCTGTCTATGATAGTTCTTATCCAACCCACTTCTCTGCTGCTTCCTTAAGGAGAAAATATTTTATGTGCCTTCAAGCCAGTTCAGTAACTGCTGTAGCATGGATTGTAACAATATAGGAGTAGAGCAGCTGAACATAACAAACCCGTTTCTAAAGTACACGGATTTGGGGTTGGCTTTGCCCATCTGCCAGTAGCATATAATGCTGCCCTCCAGAGCTGACCTCTCGGATGCTTGCCAGGGGCTGGGCCACCAGAGCCTTAACCTACTGCTGAGGTTTTGGATACTGCGAAAGCCCTAGGGTTTCTTTTCCTTTGAGGGAAAAGCAAGCAGCCCTAGTGAGGGAGATTGTGAAGCAAGGTCATAATAACCATAAGATTAAAGAAAATGAAGTCCACAGGTGGTTGAATTGCAAAAAAAAATGTACCCTCCTTGATTTTATTGCTTAAAAGTTACAGAGCATCAAACTTGATGAAGACTTAAATATTAATTCTTGTTAGTGAATGTGAAATGCTCTAACTTTAAAATGACAACATAACATAGGGTATTGCCTGTCTGCTTCCAGCATGTTTTGCCCTTCTGCACATTCTAGCAACAAAATTCCTCCCTCCAGGGCTATCCTCTCCTCTTGAGAGCTAGTATTTTCTTGGGAGAAGCCTATCAGTAAAAGGATTAACTGCATCTAAATAGCTTCTATTTGGGATGACTCTCAGTGTTAAAAAATCCACTTGCTAGGCAGCTAGGAACTTAGGCATTCATTATGTGTTTAAGTGCCCGAACTTGTTTAAGCTCGCAATAGGTTAGCCTCTGAACTGGAAACAGGATCAGAGAGTAGTAGAGCTGTTTGTGCAAAAGTCCAAATCAATGGGTAAAACTGCTACCTTGTGTTACGGAGAGCATCAGTCTCTCCACAACTAAGGCATCAGAAGTTCAGAGATTTATTTTCAGACAAATAATAAACAGTATCTGATCTTCCAGTAAAAATCTGTGTTTGAACTCTTTGTGACTATTTTGAACATTAATTTGTAACTCAATAGCTTTAAATTTCTTTTTTTTTTTTTTTTATTAAAGTAGAAACACATATGACAACATAGGAGCAGTAAAGCCAGGGACTGAGTTTATCTGAATTTTGTCTCTGTTGAGCTTTACCCGCAGCTAAACGGAGGTACAGGAAAGGAGCATGACAATACCAGTTGAGAAGAGTTTATCTCATTTCACCTACCAACGAAGGTTCACAAACATTAGATTTCATCAGCAGAAAAATTTGGTAGCGGTTCCGATTCACGGCTTCCTACTGATCTCCCAGAGTGAGCAAGGGATACTTCTGAGACCTTTTCATCTGAATAAGCCAATGAATTGCTTCTTGTTCAAAGACCAAAAAAAGGAGAAGAAAGGATTGCCCTCATGTAGGGAAAACCCTGGGGGGGGGGGGCAAGGTTTTTTTTTGTAGAAGAGCACTAGGAAATGGCAGAACTCTCTTCATGGTGTTTTTGGATTCTATCACTTAAGGGAACTTGCAGCCTCTGTGCCCCACCAATACATGTGATGATAGCTCTATATATACATATTTAAGCAAAACATATTTTTTCATTCTAAATGCTGCCTGGAATGGGATGCCTTCAAGAAAACAATGTGTGAGTCATCTTCAGGAGACATGAAGTCAAGGCACCTCCTTTGGAACAAAGTCATGTATATCCAGCTGAAATATCCAATTATAAACAGTATTCTGTTACTCACATAATTTAATGGCCTTAGAAACAATTTGTATTTGTTTGGGGTTTTTGTGACAGTAAAAATTAACATTGAGTAGTCAATGTTAAAAGTTAGAATAACATCAGGTGAAGATTAAAATGCCATTCCAGTGGTAGTTTGTTCTGGATTATGTTAAGAAGTATGAGCCTGTGGTTGTTTCAGACTCGCAAAACTTTTACTCCTTGTTAAATGCTTGTTTGAATATCTGAATGTAAAAGATACTTTCTGAAGGTTAATTCTCATGGGAACCTTAGGATAGATGGAGAACTCACTGTGGGTATTAGTGGGTAAGCTAGCAGCACTCACAAACCTGTGTGAGTTGTTTTTCTGTGTAATTTTCTGTATTGTGAAAATACTAATATAGGATAGATTTTCACAAATTTACAGTAATATGTGGGCTTAATTCTGGCTGTTTCTCAGTCCCTTAGTTCTAGTTTTTAGTTCTTCCACGCTGAAAGTTATGGGAGGACTAATGTAAGGAGACAAACGTTTGAGAGAAGGTAAGTGTATGTTAGAGCCTGCTTGTTGCAAGTGCAGGATAGAGGGTCTCACAAGTTATGAACAAATGGTATGGCTTATTTAGGAGCAGCAAAATCATTTTGGGTGAACTGATGCATGAAATTCAGGGAGAATGTAATCCGTATGTCCAGTCAGCAGGTCCCCTGCTCAGCTGTATTACTTTCCTGTTACTGCTGCTGTTCCAGCCTCCTACTACAATATGCCCTCTTCATTCCTGGGATAACATGCATGCGCCATACGAATCTAACACAAGAGTAAATGATACGCCAAACTTCACCCGCTCTCCAGAGAACTGAAGGACCAAAGGTGAGTAATAAAGGCTGTAGAGGGGAACCCAGAAAACACAGGTTAGTCAGCAAAGTAAAGGGACTACACAGACAAGATCTGTCGTTCTGGCATTTATTGGAATAAAATGCTCTCACTCTTCTCTTTCCAGTCACCCACCAGGCTGAGTTTTTGGAGGTATAGCACAGTGGTGGGAGACCTTGGGAGCCTGAGAGCAGCCAGGGCTCCGAACAACTGCTGAAGGAATAGTTGTTGTGGGCTAGCTTAGAGACCAAGGGTATGGGCCTTTAGAGGCTCTGAGCAATCCAGGCTTTGGTGAGTTAGAGTATATTTCAAACTGTTAAGAGTAACCATAGATAAGTTAAGAGTAACCATAGATAAGAGTAACCACAGATAAGTTAAGCATCAACCCTTGTAAACCCTTATAGATACTGCTGAGCACTTCTTCTGATGCAGGCTGGCCACCTGTGTCAGAATGAGTGT
>JASSUY010017050.1:0-28824 GCA_032466535.1 Forpus xanthops
CAAGGGGTAATGGGTTCAAACTTAAACAGGGAAAGTTTAGATTGGATCTGAGGAAGAAATTCTTTCCTGTAAGGATGATGAGGCGCTGGAATGGGTTGCCCAGGGAAGTTGTGACTGCTCCATCACTGGCAGTGTTCAAGGCTGGGTTAGCCTTGAGTGGCATGGTTTAGTGGGAGGTGTCCCTGGCCACAGCAGGGGGGTTGGAACTAGATGATCTTAAGGTCCTTGCCAACCCTAACTATTCTATTATTTTATGATTTATAGATTTACCCCTCCAGACTTCACCCAATGCACTTTCTTGCCCCACATGCAGGTGCCAGCAGCTGAAAAGCCCAGATACCAGCAGCCTCCCTCCTTTTCAGAGAACAGTCTTCAATACAAAAAGCCTTTGTAAAATACAGTGCATATTTTATTATACAACCTCTAAATTACAATTTATAAGTCAAAGTGAAGGCCAGCTTCTTTTTTGGCTCCCTAAAGCTACTATGAAGAGAGACAGACTTTGTTTTACCAAAATACCTGATCTTATCTACACTGTCCCTGTTTTTAATTACTATGATAGTACGGGAATAATGGAGAGTATCCATCTGTAGGTTAGGGGGTAACCAGGGCAAACCCACCCAGTTTTCCAGGAGTTGATTTCAGAAGTAGTGTGAAAGTGAAACCTGATAAACTGGAAGGACAACCAGATTATAATGCAGACACGATCAAGATTTTGAATTAAAAGTGTATATTGGTGCACAAGCAGATACAAATAACCGAAGCCTCTTCATTTGCAGGCTTGCAGAGGAATATCTTTCTAAGGTATGCTTTTATAAGCATGAAACAGTTTTTGGCACTTGTGATAATCACAAGGTCCAAAAATCCAAAGGTAGAAAATTGCCTTTTTCTGGGAAAGAGCACTGTTAATATTGAAATTATTAAAGCAGCAAAACTTATGAAGGGCATCTTTATTCCCCTTTGGCACATCATGACTGCACTTCGATCAATGCAACCTGTGTCTCCACGGTTTTCTTTGTCTAAACCAGCTTTGATCAACTCAATAGCACAGATTTCTTCAGTCTGTCTCAGTAGTAAAGACGTGTGTGCTAGGCTAGCTGCTGGTGACCTATCCTTATCCATGACCCTTATGATGAAGAAATAAGATTCAGAAATGAGATTTTTAGATGAAGAAATAACATTTAAATCTCTGCGGAGTAAACAAAAGGACACAATTGTGAATTGCTGTCTGTCACTGGAGCCACAGGAGTTTATTCCAAGCAGTGTCACAAAGCACCCACTCCTTAACGTGATCATTGGCAAAATGTGGAAATGTTATTCCTTTTCAAGAAGAGAGCCAAAGAGCCAAACCAAAAGACTTGGTTAAATGGAAACGTTTCCTGTGCAGGCTGGGTCCTGTTGTGTTTGGTAGCCTGGGGCAGGAGGAGAGGTTTCAGGGGCTGCTGGGTTGGTGGGAGCAACAGGTCCTTGCAGACTCACAAAGGGAGAAGGGGGGTCTATAATGGAGGGGAGGAGAATTCAGCAGGCAGAAAAAAACACCTGCTTTTAAGAGGTGGGTAGAGAGGAGGCTCAGCTGATAAAATGCTTTTGTTACTAATCTGCTTGAACTGATGGCTCTTTCTCACTCTCCTTGCTCTCCCAAGCAGGAGCAGGGTGCTTTGTGGCCATGTGGCTAAGCCTTTCCCTCTCACCTGCCCCAAGCAGAGCAGAGAAGAAGCAAGGAAGGACACAGGAGATGTACAAAAATTTGGCATGCACAGGGAGTAAATCAGGGTGTTAAACAAAACCTCTGCTCTCAGCTGGCTAATGTTTCAAAGGAAAGCATTTCAAACGCTGAGAGATTGTGCAGTTAGCCGGTGATGCAATTACATGGCTGTAAGCTGTAAGAAACTCTTTCAATGTGGCACATATTAAACCTTTCAGAGGTAGTGCTTTGATTTTTAATTTTATGCTGTTGGCAGGCAATCAGGGTCTTTAATAGTATGGGGGCCAGAGGGAAAATGTTTCAAAACAGCAAGGATCTTATCATAGCGTGCAATTAATGAATAATTATTAAAAACCAGAAATAGCTAGAAGAGCGGGCAAGAGCTTGCAATGCAATCCTCTGGTTTCAGGACTATAATGATATCTCAGGAGAGGGAAGTATGATATGCAGCTTCATGCAATTAAAGCTGGGATTTTTTTCCCACTAGTCAAAAGATTAGTGATCTTGAAAAAAATATACCTGTCACTTGGCTTTGTTTTCAAGTCATTTAATTGTTGTGGTAAAGCATTTAACATCTAGCAAGCATTCATTCTTCTCTAAATGATGGAATTTTGGGGCTCTTTTTTCTTTAAATAGTCATTTATTTTTTAAAAAATGTTTGGAAAAAGGCCTGCCTGCACAGTCAGACTCTGTTGTCCATGGAAAAGGGCTGCAGTAATGCTTTCCCAGTGCTCTGACTGCTCAGTTTGTCCAGAAAGACATCAGAACTGAGAAGGAAAGGCTTTGTGTGGACATCCAAGTCTGTTTGATGCTCTGCCACAAGATAGCGCTTTCTCTGTGATGTTGAGGAAAAATCACCTGCGGCGTCTTCCCATTTCCAACCCATTAAAAAAAGAACAAGAAAGAATACCCATTTTATTCTCTCACACAGGCTTCTGAAGGTTACCTGGGCTTTTACCCTTTTCATCTGTTTTCGTGTGTTCAGGCACCTTTCTGCTTTGAGGCCGTATTGTACCCAGCAGCTCATTGTCCTTGGTGCCACAGATAGGGAGGCCTAATTGTACATGTTTGGGTGTGAGACACATGTTCATCTGGGGACAGATGCAGTCTCCATCCTGGTGCAATGTCCTGGTCCTGATAGGTCAAACTGTATGTGAATTAGGAGGTAAGAGCTGGTGTCTTAAAGGGCCATGGTGCTCCACTGAGTGCTGACATGAATGGTGCTTAGCTTCAGCATGATGTAAGAGTCCTTTAGACCAAAACTAGCTTACAGTGTAATGAAAATAACAAGAAATGTTAAACTTCTCCACCAAGGAGGCCTATGGAAAGAGCAACCATGACCTTCAAGGCCTCAAGTTTTTGGGTTTTTATTAATGAAATGCAGTTATTGCTGTGTGTTAACACTGGTCTTGTTCTTCTAATCAAAAATGAACTTATGGTTTGCTTTTTCACTTGGAGAGAATAGGACTTTCCTGTTTGGAAGTGGGAACAACTGTTTTGCTTTTAAAGCTGCATAAAATATCTAATACTTAAAGGCGTAACATTCTCATTTTTTCACTGAAATCCATTAGCCTGTGGCACAGTGGAAGTGGCTTCTGGCATGTAGGCTTGAAGATGCATTTGCTTCGCAGCCTCTTCTTTTGAGTACTGAAACACATTTGCTTACTGCTCTTTCATTATATATGAACACCAAAAAAGTATTTACAACTATCAGACATTTCTACATGCAATATTAAGAGATGCTTTCCATTAGCTTCAGGATAGAATGGCTTAAATTGTGTGCGTATATGTGTGTCTGTCTTGGCTTCTAGTATCTTGCATTCACATCTATAGTGTTAACCCTGTTGTATTGCCACACTGCAAGAGTATATGTGGTACCGTTCAGTATTGGTACATGTGCCTTAGTGAATGACTGGTATTGACAAAAACAAACATGAACTACTTTGATCTGCACAGAATGGGGAAAAAAAAATCTCTTGGTTTCTTGGAAGGCTTCTTGGCTCGAGCACACTTCTGCATATTTATTTAGACACTTTGATTGCCACAGAGCATGGCAGCTGTAAAGAATTTCTAGGGCTAGAAAGTGTGTCTTGAAACAATTAGATTTCCTAGACACATGACATGGGAAGCCAATGGGGCAGTGTCAGGGAGAATGCCAACTTGGCTGGTGAGGGCAAGCAAAACCCAGGGTGGATGAGCATAAATGAGCAGTGGCATTTTCTTGAACCTGTTTCTAGGAGACAGAAGTCAGTCTGCCCCACTGTGCCTAGTTTGTTTGTGCCCCCTGGTTTTTCTTTCTGGCCTCAAGGTTTTTTTCTATTTTCCTTTTCTTCCAACTCCAATGCCCCCTCTTTGCTCCAGGGTGTTGGTAAGATGGCATAAATGTTTGGTGGCTTGTGAGAGAGTGTTCCTGGATCCCTGTGCTGGCGGCTGGGGGGCCAGGGACTTTTCAAGGAAATGTGGGAGGGGGGAGCATCACTGAGTTTCAACCAGCCAGTGGCGCAGGGAAGCTTCTCCTCTGAATGGAAAAATTCAGACTGAGAAAATTAACCTGTTTCTGGGAGAGATTTTGATGTCCCTGACCCTTTCCCAGGTAGCACAGGTGGGTGCAGCAGAGTGGCAGCCAGTGTTGTATGCCCATAAGTCCTGTGGTATCAAACAGGAGCCATCCTGCTTGAGAATTGTCTCTGCTCATCACACTGGTTTTGGGGACAGTCCCCATAGCATTTGGCTACTTTGGCTCAGCAGCCTGTCATCCTGGGGAAGTGATTGGAGCCTTGTTTGCAGTTCTCAGCAGCCCATGAGGGTGGAGGACATTGCCCTTCTCCATGGCTTTGCCTTAGGTCTGAGAGGTACCTGCAGCTTGCAGGCTCTCAGGTTTGCAGGAGATTTTCTTTATTTCAAGGCATGCTTAGTGCTCATGAGACACAAATTACTCATCGTCATTTGTTCCTGTGACACCTTCTGAAGTCAGTGGCTTTTTTCTTTCTTTTCCCTTAAAAACATAGAGGCAGTGTGCACCAGTGGACTTTGTTACAGTGTCATAATGGCTTCAGCTCCTGTCATTAATTGATAATCTTGCCGGATCTGCTAAAATGCAGTGCCAACTCAGCAAGCTCCAAGGAACTCTTGGGTAAAGTGCTCTCCATTTTGAGACTGTCGTTGGCAGCTTATTGCTTGATTTATCTCCTTTTTCCAGGTGTGGAATTAAAAGTAAACTGTCATTGTAAATCACTAATTCAAGCAGAGGGAGAGAACAGTGCATAGTTTGCGTATTTCAGTACCACTTAATCAGGAAAAAAAAATAAATCCCTTGTTCCATAAAAATATACAATGCAAATCGTTTCTCTTAGTGCTTCAGATGGGTAAAATGTCTTTTTCAGTCCCACATGTCTAATGCTGCTTCTCATCTTGTTACAACAGACTTTTAATTTTGCCCCTGGGACCAGATAGGGAAGTAGTTTTCTTTAAAGCCCAACGCTGTATGCATCTCTGTCTAGGAAAGAGCCCCTGCCTGCTGCTGGCACATACACCAGCACTGGCACCTCTTAATCCAGTCCTGGGCCTGCTGACCACACTCATTTATTTACTTATTTATTCATTAAGAAAGCCTTTTGTGCTTGTTAATTGTGTAACTGTCATTTTGTATCCTAATTGTCCTAGAGGAGGTTGAGGGATGTATCTTCCCTAAAGGTGTTCTCATCTGACTCTTGTTCAGAATCAGCTTCCAACTGCAAATTGTGTTTTTGCATGACTAGAACTTCTTCTGTGCCAGCCCCTTATTTCCTTGAACTCACCTTCATGGAAAACAGAATTATTTACTGGTTCAGTGAGAGTATCATTTTCTTGTGGCATGCTGCTTCAGAAAAATAAGTGATTCTTGACATGATCACTGCCTTCAAGCCTCATCTCTTACTGTCCCATCTCCCCTTCTTCCTTACCTTTTACGTTCCTGCTATGCTGCTGGATGACAGCACCTCCAGCGTTTGCTTCTGTCCCTCCCTCAGCTCTTTGTCTTGGCAGTATAAATTGCTCCAGCAATTTCATAATTTTGATCTGCAGTCATTTTGCTCTGGTAGCTTACGGCAGTGCACAAACCAAATGCTCATTTTCTTTTTAGACCAGGCCAACTACTGGTGTGCTGATCTCAGAGTAACTTCAGAGCTGAGAGGTGCCATGTGCACCAAAATGTGGACTAAAAATTAAAGCCAGAAGAGAGACCATCCCTTTCAAGAAAACATCCAGCATTTCAACTGTTTTTTTCCTCTCAGCACTTACCAGTCTTTATTTAAATACGAACTTATAAACTCACTATCCCATTGTAAAATGAATTAACCTGCTTTAGAAAAATGAGCAAACAATAACACCATCTCTTGATTTATTGGTGTGGCTCTTTTTCTCCCCAAACATGATCTCTGACAGGCTTTTCTGTTCTTGCTAGAAACATTGTATTGTACACAAGATTTTCTTGTTCAGATCAATTTGCTAAATTTTCATTTAGTCTCAAACTGGTTCATTTTGTTGAGGCTTCATTATATTCAGACTGCAACTCAAGAGGTTTCCTGTAGCTTAGAGAGATTGCTTTTGAATTGGTACATTATTCAGTCATGAATAGTTTCTTTAGTATATGAGCAGCTGAGTAGGGTTTTTATTACAAATATGAGTTTGAGTGCAGAACAACAAGTATTTTGGGCAAATAAAGAATGAAAAATAAAGCATAAACCTTCATAGTATGCTGTGATGCTTTTCTGCACCGTGTGCATTGGGGGTTTTTTAAGTACTTAGCAAAAACCTCCTGTAGGGCATGGGAATATGATTGACTGCACACAGAATTTAAAAATAATACAGTATATTGCAGAAACATGGCTGCACCAGTAAGATCTGAAACCATTTTCCTGTTATCAGAAAATATGAGTGAATGAATTTTGGTCTTTGTGATCAGCTACTAATTAAATGGGTCTTCTGCTGCATTCAGCATTGGATGCTATTGCCATGTTCCAAGTGGGTGTAGCAGGAATCCTGCAGTCACTGAGATGATGAGGTGATGTAGGGCAGCAAGGCAAGCGCAGTCTCAGTGTTATGCACCAGCATTTTAAAAGATGTTTTTCCTCTGTGTTGATTCTTATTTACTAGGGTACACAGTTGCTTCTACATACCTTGAATGAGTTTCCACCTCTGCAGGACTGGTTTTGTCCAAAAAAAGTTAACTTGGGTAAATGGAGAGCAGTAGGAAGGAATTACTGCTTTTTGAAGATGCTGTCTCTGGATTTATGGAGGTTCTGCAGATGGAAGATTCTTGTAGCAAATGAGGTACCTTTATTTGCTTAGTGTGTGGCAGCAAATTAGTTGACCTTGAGTGTTCCAGCTGCCTCAGTAGAGATAGAGGATCCCAGTGTCCCAGAGCAGATCTCCTGCCATGTTTTGTTGTTATAGGCTTCACCAGTGAAGCCTCCAAAAATTGTTTTCCTTGACAATGAAGGTGACAGGCAGGGTTTCTGGCAGCATCCTACTGCCCGTAGCATAGCTGCCTGGGGTTCACTGTGACACCAAGTCTAGGCCCTTAGCTCTATGACTTCAAGGAGAAAAGAATTCATATTTGCTCAGGTAAATTAGGAGAGACCTGCTGCCTTTTACTACACTACCTACTGGTTAAGGAAGTTCATTGCCGCATTAGAAGATGATTTAGACTTTCTGTTTTAATCTCTTGAATATTTTAAGAAAAATTAGTTCTATTAGCTCTTGGAATTAGAATTTCATTCATAAGTGGGTGAACACCTTACAAAGCTCAAGAAGAAGGTATCTAAAAATGTCTCTTCCCAAGACATCTTTGTCAATAGGAATGATTAGAAAAACTTATTTCAAAGTAAGAGGCTGTTCTGGAAGGAGGATGAGAAATGAAAGTGGATAGTGGATATAGCTATGTTAATGGGGGCATAGCAGCTACTTAATTACATAGCAATGTCAGAAGCAATAGGATTATCTGTTTCTGTCATGGTACGGGTCAGACTGAAGGCCAGCATTTGAACTTAAGGTGCTATATAAATGCATAGGAAAGTTCCCAAAGCTAATAATTGCCCTCTCAGTTGCTGGAAATACTGATATTTAGTGATCTTCTTTCTCTCTTTCATAGTCATATATTTATTAAATGTGAAAGGGTTACTGTAAAAGTCTTTTTTTCCATTACTGTGGTCATGTGTGCCCAAAGTTGGAACCAGCTACATAAGTCCGGAAGAAGAAATGTATTTTGTAATTTATAGTAGGGTAGATTTAGTCGTTGCTAAAATCTCTTGTGTCTTACTGTGCTCCAGAAAACACCATAATTATCACCAGATTCCAGAATTTACATTAAAAAATGGCATAATTGAATCAAATGTATTGCCCCATCTTGCTTCCTCTCCTTTGTTTATAGATTTCCTCTAAGAAGCTCTGTTTTGTTCCTGTATTTTCTAGGAGAGAGGGAGAGAGCAAACTGTCAGATAGTTGGAGCTCTGGCTTAATTAGTTTTCTCAGGTCTGCAGTAATATCTTATAGTTCTTATTATTTCTTGGAAAGGTGCTACAAAAGATAGAGTGAGCTGCATGCTCTAATTCCACCTGGAATACTCTAGTTAGCTGTGGATCCACCTCAAGGAAATAAAAGAGAGTTAAAAGGCTAGCAAAAATGTACCCTGCAAGGCCTCTATAAAGAAAGGAACATGCACTGGGTTATTTTTGAAGTTAAAAGTCATTATTAGGGGTTTGCTTCAAATAAATTATATAGAACAAAATGATGTGACATCTTTTACTAATACTAAGATACAAGACTGAGAGTGCATGTGTGAAGGAGAGGAAGAAATGCTGCCTGATGTTTGCTGTGAGGCATTGCTGCTTGCTGCCTAGCTGAGATATTTTGGAAGTCCCCAGCAGCTATCTGAAAGCAAAGTGCAAATATCACAACACTGACACAAGGCTCTAAACCAAACGGTGCCCGAGTGCTCAGTGAATCCATGTTCAGGTGTTTATTTGAATGCCATTTTGCAGAGCACATTTGCCTTCTCACATTTTATGGGGAGACTGAGTCTCACAGACTTTGAATTAGACAGCTGCCAAGCTTGTGGTAAGGGGGAAGAACTCTTTATCTTGTATATGTATACCTTGAAAAGGTTTAGAAAGGAGGTTTTAATATGTTTGTACTAATTACAACTTTCTGGACAGCTCTGAGATGTAAATAAAAGGAGATTCAGGTGTTAGCAGAGAAGAGACTTTGCTGATATGGAAATACTACTGCTCCCTGAACAGCCTTCTCGGAGGGAAGCTGCAAACAAGCAGTGTTTGGCCAGGACATTTTCCTTAGGGCAGTTTTAAGTAGCTTTACCACTACTCAAGGCTTTGATCCAAATTATCAAAGGTAAAGCCTAATTTAAAGAATAACACTGCCTCATGTAATAGTTACTTCATGTTTCCCCCATTAACATGATGGCCAGGACACACTGAAGGAGTCAGGCTGGGGTTTGGTCTTCATCCACTTGCAGTGTTGGAATAACCACTATAACTCTACTGGAGATGGCTGAATCAGAGGTTCCCCCTCTCCCACCCTTTCCATAAGATAGCTGTCTGACACCCCAAAAGACCTCATTTCATTTCTTATGCCAATGTTTCCAGAAAAGAATGTTGTCTTCCCTCCAAAAATAAGAGGAATCTGTTCAGAGCAGGAAAAGGCTCACGGCTGTCAAAAAGAGCAGGCTGCCAATGAGTTTAGAAGAAAGTGAGAGTCCTTCAGGCAGCCTTTCACCTGCCCATGCTAGATTTGTAGTAGAAATATTTAGCTTGTGTAGGTTGTTTCCTCGATGATTTTACCTAAGGATGAGCTCCTGGGGACTAGTGGCTCCCATGCGCTGGTGTGGGACCTCTTTGTACCCAGTTTGCTGCAGCAGTCCCATGGCCCTCTTACACCACTGCAGCATCTACCCGTGTTTGCTTGGGCAGAAAGGTATTTTCTGATCAAGACAGGCAGCCTCACCTGTATCAATTTCTATATGAAATATGTTGTGTTATGATAGATTTGCAAAGGGTGTATGCAGTAGGGATTAGCTTCAGACAGAGTTCGGGTGTTGCATGTAATTGTTGTGGCCAGATTGTAAATTAGGATGGAAGAAATGGGAGGTTTGATCCAATGCAGCACCATTTCCTCCCAGAAAAGGAAGCTGAGGCACCAGTCAGTATCTTACTGGACTGACACAGCTGCCTTCCTCAGGGACAGAGGAGTGCAATAAATTGGCCATCAGTACCAAAGCACAGACACTGTCAGCCTTCATGCTACTGGTGCCAAGTCTGCCTTGGTGCATTTCTGCTCTTAAACTGCCTGGATCCTGGTTCTTGTGGAGGCTTTTGTTGTAAAATTTGGATAATTGCATGTAATTTTTATGGCAGTTTGCTTTGGTTTGTCCTCTCACTTAAGCTGCTAAACATAAATGCCAATTGCATTTGTTCGTTTGAAGCAGCTGGCAAGCATAATCTTCGTACCATTTGTGCATCAATAATTCCATTTTCTTTTCACTTGCTACAAAACAACAGCAAGTTTTCTTCATTTCAGGGCTTTTGGTACAAAAATTTGACTTGGAGATTGATAATATCTCTCTTGTTTAAGAAGAGCTTTGCTGACTCCCTGTGATGATCAGATCCATATAACATACAGCTAAAGCTTGTCTTTCTGGCAGAGCTCACAAGTGTCTTATGTATCTGCTGAGCTAATATATTGTCTTTCTGTATTTGTATTCTGCAGTTGATTGTTCAATGATTTCTCCTGCTGAATTGCAATAGATGAGCTGTTTAATGTTGCAATGGCTCATTTTGTAATGTAAAAACAAAAAAACTCTCAATTCCAAATTGTGTTTGCTAGTTAGAATGCAGAATTTAAATGAGATTTATATGGAAGATGTATTTTTCCTACTGTTTTGCCAATGCAGAAAGAAAACAAGTATTCACTCTTCCTAAAAGAAAATCAAAGCAACCATGGTAAGAATTTGTTTTGCAGGGGAGAAGCAGCAATAAAAAGTAGACTTCTTCCTTTCTACATAGTCATGTTCATATTAGTGTTTCTTAAATACACTTTCTCAATGTAGAAATAACAATTTTGAACAAGCAAATCTTTTCTGACAGCTGGAATGTTAACATTTCTAAAAATGAGCAGTTAATATGTATTTATTTTAACCTGGTATGTCTTCTCCTGCTCAGTCTATGTGTATTTCCACAATATTCTTGATTTTTTACCCAAAGCAGCTCTGGTTTAAAATTTCAGTTATGTTTTTATTGGAGAATTGTTGTAGTGAATGGAAATGAACGATTCAAAAGTAGATGCTGGATTTTGTGGCATTTATTGACAAACCACATGTAATCGGCACCTGAATGAAACAATCATTATTGCTTCAAATGCCAAGTTGTTATTTACTGTAAGGCATAATGATTTCATGACTGTTTACCCACCTATGTGAGGGAAAGCACCAAAGAGCACAGGGAGTGTATGAAATTCTCCTGTTAGCTTTTGTGTTTTGTGGCAGCCTCGGCTGTGCAGCGACCAGATTGCTTCATTCACACTCGGGTTCCCCAGAAGAGCACTGTGGTGTGTTGGTGTAGTGACCTGGCAGGTTCACCTGCACATGGGGGCTCACCACACTGTGGGGATGCTGCTCTGGCACTCCAGTTCGAGAAGTATCCAGTTACAGTATCAAGAGACTAGTCCATCATTTCTCTGTACAGTTGTGCACATCTGAGACTGAATTATAGTAGATGAGTGCTAAGATGAAGTTTGAGATTGGAAGATTGAAGCTGAAGAGCAACAAAAACTCATATTTGAAGTACAATTTTTAACATAATGAACAGAAGAAATAAATGACCATTAAAGGCAGGAACTTGTGTGGGGAAGATTTTCGAAAGTGCTGCTGTCACTGCATCACAGTGTCTATAAATGTGTCACCATCTCTGTAATAGAAGATGTGGTGGGGTGACCCTGGCTGGATGCCAGGTGCCCACCAAATCTGCTGTATCATTGCCCTCCTCCACTGGACCGGGGAGGGAAAATATAATGAAAGGCTGTGGGTCAGGGTAAGGGCAGGGAGAAGTCACTCCTTACCATCACAGGCAAGACAGACTTGACTTGGGGAAATTATTTAATTTATTACCAATCAGATCAGAGAAGGATAATAAGAAATAAAAAACCTTAAATCACCTTCCCCCCACCCCTCCCTTCTTTCTGGGCTCAACTTCACTCCTGATTTTCTCCACCTCCTCCCCCACAGTGGTGCAGAGACAGGGAATAGGGCTTGTGGTCAGTTCATTACATGTTGTCTCTGCCGCTCCTTCCTCCTCAGGGGAGGACTCTTCATACTCTTCCCCTGCTTCAGCGTGGAGTCCCTCCCACAGGAAACAGTCCTCCATGGACTTTTCCAATGTGAGTCCTTCCACAGGCTGCAGTTCTTCATGAACTGCTCCAGCACTGGGTCCTTCCCTGGCTGCAGGTGGAGATCTGTTCCACCATGGACCTCCATGGGGTGCAGGGAACAGCTGCCTCACCATGGTCTGCACCAGGGGCTGCAGGGGAATGTCTGCCTTGGTGCCTGGAGCATCTCCTCCCTCCTTCTGCACTGACCTTGGTCTCTGCAGAGTTGTTTCTTTCTCATGTTCTCACTACTCTCTCTGGCTGCAGTTGTTGCACAGTTTTTAACCCTTCTTAACTTAACGTTACCCTAGAAGCACTATCACCACTGCTGATGGTCTTAGGCTTGGCTGGCGGTGGACCTGTCTTGGAGCCGGCTGGCATTGTTCCATCAGATGGGGGGAAGCTTCTAGCAGCTTCTCATGGAACCCACCTCTGTAGTCCCAGACTACCAAAACCTTGTTGTGCAAACCCTATACAAACTATCAAAACCGGCGTAATTTCCTTTGGCAGTATATGAGCATGTATGGCTTTTAAAAGCGTATCATGTCTTTAATCGCTGTTTTGCAAAAAGACTGCTCATGTTTAGTAACGATACTTCTGTCATGAAACTTCCTTGAGTATTTTTAGCTTTTTCTAGTGTTTGCACTGTGAAACGGCAGTATTTAAAAATATTTGAGAAGCAAAACTTGACCCTGCTAATAACTGAAGATAATTGTCAGATATTTTAAATTGCTAAGAAGTAGAACTGTTAACACTTGTGTCCTTACTAATTATATTCTGCATATCTATGTTCCCCTGACAACTTCTGATGCATCCTGTATCACTCTACCTAGTGGCTGAGGGCTGTTCAGTGACAGTGCAAAGCAAAAATAGCTTATTCTTCTGAAGGACTCTTTTTGGCGTTGCTTAACGGAGAAGTGTGTGGAGGGATTCCTGGAAGCTGTTACATTTTAGTGTTGCAGAGTCAGAAAAGGCTTTACTGTAGTGTCTTGTAAGTCCCAGCTGGATGGATCCATGGTACATAGACTTGAAACTTTGGTTCAGCCCCATGTAAGCCTCTCGTAATCTTCTCCTTGTTTGATGGGAATGTTTGTGTTTCTCAACCTAATATGGTGTTTATCAGTTGTAGAGCACTGAAATACAACAGGCTGAAACATCATCACTTTGCAAGGAAGTGCAGGCTCTGCTGGGCAGGTTCCTTCAGCATTAGTTTCAATTACAAATGACACTGCTGGAAACACAAAATTCACCTAACCCTTAGCCAGCGTGTAGCTGAGGTGATACTGCTGTGTTATATCCAGCCTAGAGCAGCTCTTTGTTGCCAGTCAAGAAGAAATACGTTCAGCAGAGCAGGGAGGACCTGCACCGAGCAGTTTGTTGGGCGATGAAGGGGTTTCAACTGGAGCATTGTGTGCATGCTGTTCTGTTGTGTCATTGCTTTGCAGCCAGAATTTCTGATAAGCCAGCTTGGTCTCAGTGATCCTGTAGCACCCTTAGGGACACTTGCGTGGAGAAGAGTGCAGTCCAATCTAAGTGAGAAGATGTACACTTCAGATTCTGCTAACTCCTGGGTCTTCATAATGATTTACAGTGGCAATTAGTCACCTGTGAAATGAAGTATCAAAAGCAGCTGCAGGTGATTTTTCTGTCTCCAAAGGTGGCAAATGATTATGTGAAATTATTCTCAATGTGCCTGACAACTCCAGTTACCTATGGAAGCTTTTGAAAAGGGAAGAAATGATTCCCTGTGTTGTCACTGCCCCACACTTGAACGCATTGCTGCTTTGGGTGGGTATTTACAGGAGGAAAGCATGCATGGTTTTAGCATTTGTGATTTAGCAAGACCATTAATGGTGTCTTCAATTGGAAGAAACGTGATTTAGTGTGCAACAGAACAGCAACTTATTGATTAAAGCCTTGCAATTTTGGTTCATTTATTGCATCAACAGGCAGCTTGGTTCTTCTCTATGCCTTTCATTTATTGCACCATATTGTAGGACAGCTCTGTCCTATCATCCAACTGTGCTTGCTAATGAAATATGGCCTCATTGCACAGTGCCATTGGGGCTGGGAGGAGCATAATAATCACCGGATGGACCCAGATTCCTCTGGGGGCTATGGGAATTGCAGGTCCATTAGTTTTTTGCTGGGAGCTGTTGACAGGATCAAATGTACATGGGACTGGTTTTCAACTGTTTGTCCCAGGCCATATGCTTAATTATTCAGCAGCATTTATAAAGATAACTAGTTTGTTACTGTTTCTGTTCAGTCTAAACCCATTCTGAGAAGGCTGTGGTGTGCTTACCAGGGCCTCTCTGTGAGCGCTTGGAGATTTGCCTGCTTGTGCTGGTGACAAAAATGTTGTCTCAACAGCTCCTTTGTCCTTTATCCCTGAAGTGCCGGCCCAGGCAGGAGCAGGGTCTGGATTTTGTCTCAGTTTGCTTTGCCAGAGGCACCCCTACATGTGTTCTCTATACACAAAGTGGCTCCACAGCAAACACAAGTCGCTGATGAAGAAATGCCTGTTCTCTGAGAAGGCTGCACACCTAGCAGCCAGCCCAGATCCACCGTCAGATCCCAAAGTGAGCTGGTAGATCTCCCAGGTGGTTAGAGAAACTCCAATGGAGAAATCACTGGGAAATACACACTTGCTGTATCTCTTCTCTTCTTCCTGTAGCTACTGAGTAGGGATAGTAGGGATAGTTTACTTATTCCCTCCTTCTCTTCCAGAGAAGCATTTTTGAAAGGCAAATCTGTGATTCTGAAAGTTGAGGGTAAAAGAAACAGAGTTGCTGAGTAATTTGAGCTTATACAAAATGTATGTAGCAATGCACATATTGACTTACTTCAGAGAATATAAAAATTTATTGTCCCTTGAACTAAATATTGACACAGACAAAACAATATCAATATTTATCTCCCAGGTTAATACATTTTTATATCCACCTTAACATTCATCAATATGAGCTTATTATTATTATAATAATGTTTGTCCTTCAGCAGAAGCAACTTGCATGTGGTGGAGAGAGAAAAGGGAGGTCTGTATCAGTATTCTTTTCCTGTTTCAAACTTTATCAAACATTTTATCCTGCACATGGAGCACACTGCAGCCCTCTTTCAAGCAAAACCCTTACTGATGGTTGTGACATTCTATGCACTGAATACAAGATTGAGTGGTTGATTTTGGGGGAATGTGAAGTTAACTGTCACAAGCAGAAGGGCCAGCAAATCCACCATATCTGTTTTATAGACTAGTTGCTTGGTGGCATGTCCTGCAGCAGGAAGAGAGACCACTTAACAGTGCACAGATACAGAGGCATAGCGGGGAGTGCAGGACACAGATTGAGCAGACTTTGTTTCCGAGACCCAGTGGTCTATCACTGCCTACAAAATGCTGTTAATGTGGAACAGGAGGAGAGCTGCAGATTTGTTAGGAGCCTTGTGGCAAGCTTACCTTATGCCTGTGTCACATGTGGCACTCTGCATCTGCATGCCAGCTAGGGCTTGATTTGTGGGCACTCTGTACCACAGAGAATGCAGTGGCCTAATTGGGCCTCCTGCATTTGTTCCAAGAAGCAAGTGCATGTGGGCAAGAAGACGGTGGCCACTTCACTGCATCTGAAGGATTATCATTCTGGTCTGTCCTAGTGCCTTTTTATCCTAATTCTAGATCTCAGATGATAGAGGCTTCCTATCTGGATGATGAGGGCAGGCTGCACAAAAGGGATGCAGACATACAGCACTGGATGTCACAAGACTTGTCTGGGATCTACAAAGGCACATGATTTATGCTATAGATATCTATTTATGCGCAGATACGAGCTCTGACAGTTAGGCAGAAACATTGTGAGTTCCACAGAAGCACTGAAGAAATGCCATTGTTCCTCTTGCTTTTAAACCCAAGGGAGCTGTTGAGGTAGTCTGGGAGCAGTAGTAAAAGATGCATTCCTCCCTCCCACCCCCTGCACAACCTTCTGTTCATCAGCAGCCAATTGCTGTTGGTCAGAGACAGAGAGGGTTTGAGTTCTGTGTTAATCTTGGGTAGTGGCTGAACACCAGCTACTAGTGAGAAGCTGTTCAAAGCTGAAGGTTTGGATCTGAAATTCTACCCAGCTGCTGGTAGACCACAGAAACTTCTACAAGCTCTTACCTGCCAGAAGCAGCACTGGCAGGAAATCCTTGAAGCTGGAGAGCAAAGGCAGTCCCCTCCTTGAGGTGCTCCAGTGTTCTTCAGTTGAACACCGAGGAAGCGCAGCCTGCCTGGCTCCTGCTGCTTGACAGCATTGCCAAGAAGTGCCAACAGCCATTTGCTATCACTTCGGTTGGTTTCTTTGCTGCACTTACAAGTCAGGCTTGCAGCAATGAAAGTAACAGCTGTTTGCAATCTGACATTTCAATGACAATTGTCAGAAGACAATAAGCATATGGTGGCTGACTTCTCACTCGCAGACAACTTCAGCAGCAGAGGCATGGAGCAGCTGCAGCTGCTGGAAGCCAGCACTGCACTGATCTGCAGTTGGGAAGGTCATCTCAGTGACTGAAGACTGCGGTGCGTGACTTCTGATGTTTTTCTCAAAAGCTAGAAAGACAATAGCTTAATGCCCAATGTCCCTATTTCTAACCAAAAGCAAGATTTTTGAGTCTGGTTAAAATAATAAACAGCATAGATACATGCCAAAAACCTCAGCTCCTCAAAGTAACATTCTTAATTAGTCCTGGAGTCTTTGTTTTCTTCATTGTGCTGAATTAGTAGTGACCGATACTGTGACCATCAAGAACCTGATAAGCTCTAAGATATATTTGTGTGTGATTTCAAAGCTGTAGCAGAATCAAATCAGGAGCAAATGCTTTCCTTGTGATTAGTATTGCTCTAGGACAGTAAACTTAATGAGGGGTGGTCTCAGTATTTTCCTCTTTTGGGAGCCAGTACCTTTGACACATGGTTGGAAGAATTTGTGATTTGGGCATAGGGCATTAATAACACATTACACCTTTGAGAATAGTTGGGCTGAGTATGCAAATGTGAAATGTGCACTAAGAAGTCTCCCTGTGACCCAACTGCATCACTGCCTGGGCTTGACTCATAACTTGGCAACCATATGCTTATATTCCACTGACAATTGCCATTTAAATGTCAGTTTACAAGCAGATGTTGAGAACCCACCTTTTTGCCATTAATTAAATCACAGAAAAGCAAAATTTGAGGTTTAAGGCTGCTTAGGGTAAAAATGATGAGAGGAGCAGCAGAAGCCAGCAGACCTTATGCCAGGGTTAAGTTGCACGGACAAATGAGCATGTACATGAGTTGCTACAACAGCCCTAGTTAACGGGCTGTGGCAGCCAAATACAGCACGCTGGCATGTCCTAGACACCATGATCATTTTGTAGACAATCCCAATTTTTGTGGGATAGCTGGCAGAGGCCAGG
Source organism: Forpus xanthops (assembly GCA_032466535.1). Taxonomy (NCBI): domain Eukaryota; kingdom Metazoa; phylum Chordata; class Aves; order Psittaciformes; family Psittacidae; genus Forpus; species Forpus xanthops. The sequence continues at coordinate 17,546 of JASSUY010017050.1, forward strand.
GTAGAGGGGAGATGTTGGACTATAAAAGGAGACAGATTTAAGTGTTCAGGTGCAGAAAGGAAGACAAAAATCTATTCAAGAGCAGAATAAGCAATATCTGGAAGGGTAGAGAAGGCAGCCCCCTCTACTCTGCCAGACTTTAGCGTGTATTTAAAATCCCTCCCAGTAAAGTTCATAATGAATTTAATTCAGTCCCCTATGGCCCAGAGGAATGTTCTGAGTAATAAAAAAGTATTGCTAAGGGATAGATGACTGCCAAACTCCCATTCAGTGCCAGAAATGCATAGTTATATTACTGGTGCTTAAACGCTAGGTTTATTTTACTACATAAGTGATCCTTTGTCACATAGTAAGAATTAATACTGAAAGATACACTTCTGGGAAGTTACAGTAACAATCCCCAGATTCAAATCATTGTTAAATTGGTATGATTTGTTTTTACAGTTTTGGGGTGTTGTTCTTTTTTTTTTTTTTTTCAGATTATAGTTGAATGTTGCAGTTCCTATTCTGAGTAAGCTATTTTGTGGCTGGTTTATTGCTTAGCTTTTTGGAGTGATTTTAGTCAAGAATCTTTTCATGTCTGTCTTTTTTTTGTTACTTTGAAATACCTATATCAATGTTAAATGAATTGTAAGTTCAAACACTTACTTACTGGTTGAGATGTATTCACTTACACATAGTCAGCTAGGCTATGGTGTATGGGCTAATTCACTTTTGATGATTAGACCAAGAGATTCAAGTGTATGTTGGAAATTTCAAGCACCAGTGATGGAGGTCACTGGACCACAGCATTACTTTGTTTATAAACATCAGTATTCATGGAAGATAAATCTTTGCTCTCATCTAGTGTGTCACTCCAGTGCAGTGGTCAGGAAAATGGGAAAAAAAACCCAGAGCTGCTGATTTTTTCACTTTAATAAGAACTAGTGGAAGGGAAGAGTGGATATGAGATGAAACATGAGAGTTTAGCTCCTAGCAGGCAGCAAGCTTATGGGAAAAATGCATCAGTCCTGGTGTAAGAGGCAGTTTGGTTTACCTTCAAGCGGATACAATGTAGTTTAAACACCTTCTGCACTTTACAGTACAACACAAACTTCTATGGCCTATGTATAAGTTCAAATTGATGGCAGCAGTAATACTGTCGAAATATTTCATATGCTAAGGTCTGAACAGAAAGCTTTTCTGATGGGCCCTGTTGCAGCACTTCAGTTTACTTCATACCTGCACGTTGAGTGTGACCAGTTGAGAACAATGTTGTGAATTTGTTGGTGTGTTTATTTACAGGGTGCACCTCCCCTGAATCCATGCACATTTGTTTCAAGCATAAAAATGAACAATTACTCATCCCTGGAAAACAGCAAAGTTTTGCTGCCACCTTCTTTCTCCAACCCCCCAAAAGACTCACCTCACCGCACTGTGAACGGGCACAAGCACCTCATTTTTCACTTGCTGCACACACAACAAATACACAGCTCCCCAGAACAGAAGTGATTGAAGAAGATAAGGGTAAATCTTAAGCATTTTGGCAGTTTGAACTAGAAAGAAAAGTCAATGGCAAAGAATTCAGATACAAGCAAAAAGACATCTTAGAGAGCTACATTTGAGATTTAAAACTGAATGCACACATTGTTTGCTTACAGTTTTTCGCAGCAGTATTCATAATTTAGGAAACTATTAAACAGTGTGATGAAGTGTCCTGATCCTTATTAAGAACCCAAAAGTTACACTGTAGAGTTTATTTTCTTTTCCCTTGAAAGAAATCATCTGGTAAAGTTTGTCAAGAATCCTGCAGACCTCGGTTTATGGGCTTTGTGTTTCAGTTGCACAGGAGAAAATGCCACAGCAAACCAGTACCATCATTTTGCTGCCTTTCCAATAAGGCCCATCACAAGCCACAGCTTGGGGCTCCTTATTTTCTGTTGGTCTGCATCAGGACTGCTATCAGTGTATTCGTTATGCTGACAGCAGATTAAAAACAAGCACTGAAGGCCAGGAAATTTGCAGGTCTAATATAAAATTCAGATCAGCTTTTGACAGATACAACAGGCATTGACAACTGAGGCAAGAAGGCAGGTAACAGTAGGGCAGGGAAGCAAAGGGGCCTGGGATTGTATAGGAGTGGAATGAGAATAGAGACAAAGGTGAGTCACTGTAGTTAAAGAACAGAAGATGGCAAAGGGTGACACATTTGTCACTTGCCTACTGCAAACAGCCTTCCAGGGCTCTTACCTCGTGCTGTAAGTCTAACATATGCTACTTCCCATCCTACCAAAATGATTGTGACATGAAATGATTACAGAAGAAGATGATCAAGACGACAACTTTTATTTGGTAGCTTATTCAGTGAGATCATAAATTTGTTAATTATACCCTTCGTTAACAAAATTAATTAAAAAGAAAACATTTCATACCTTTTCTTTGCTCAGGGGTAGTGGAGGAGAGAACTTGGACATACCTGTTTAAGCCCTGGCAGTTTTGAAGTTAGGAAAAATCTTTCTTCTCTTTTCTGCCTGCCTTCCCCAGTATGTTCATATCTTCATATTTGTGAAGTATAATGCTCCTGGCTTGGAAGATCAGCATGCACTATTTCAAAATTGTGTTCCTACAGTGATCTATCTGTTCAATGGTGCATTCTACAGCAAGCTCTTTGATGGCAATCTGACTCAGTCTAGACAGGTAGGAATTAAGTGCTTCTGTGCTTCTGTTGGGAGAAGAAGTTATATGTTGGAGATTAACAATACCACCAAAGCCTACTGGAAATGACAATGGTGCACCATCAGGATACTCTCTACTACTCTGTGCTTGTGCAGCAGGGAAGCCAACCTGCAATTTCTGCTTCCCTCCCAGTGTTCATATAAGGCACGTTTCCTGCAATGAGAAAAACAAAAGTGGAAACAGTAATCTGGTGGTGTGAGGTGTTTCAGAAGTAATGCTTAGTAGGGGAGCACTGAGAGGAGTTGTTTTGTTACCTGTTATTTTATGCAAGATGTCAGGATTTCCAGTGCTTTCATGCACCAGAAGCAGCAGATACCAGTGCGGATTGGAGTGCCTCTCCCTGCTCTGTCTCCCGCCTGGGAACAGAACCTGCTTGAGGTCACCCACACCTTACTTCAGGGCTGCTCTTCTGAAGAAGACACCATCACAGAGCCATAGAGAAAGCCAGTCCACAGAGGCAGAGTTTTCAGACATCCAACACTTTAGTCACCCCCTTTTTAATGCCATAAGTGATGCAGCAATATGTATTTATACTTACATATAAATACAGAATGGTCAGATACCACATTTTAAAGCATAATTTATAATCTGAAACTGCTTACACTTTCATGACTAAGCTTGGGTTTTTCTCATTTACATTCATAATTTAATTCCACTAGAATTTGATTTTAAGAAAGCTCAACATATCTTAATTACCATAAAAAGATCCATACATATTTTGCTTAAAAATATCTTCTGTAAGAGGAAATTTACCAAAAATAACAGGAAATATATTATTATGCGTACATTTTTTTTCCAAAGTACAAACAAGAATCTGATCTCTTCTGGGTATTGCCTGATCTAATATGGCTATAGCTTCTATTTATTTTGTTTGTTTTTCAAAGTAAAGGGAAAGACGTAAGAAATGTAAGAACACAAACTAAAATAAAAATGCATTCTTTTTGAAGATACAGGTATCAGTGAAAGAACACTAATAAATGGCCATAGGTACAAAGAAATGCCAGCCAAGCAGTATGCGCTCTTCTGTCAGAGCATGTGCTGCAGTGACCTTGTAACAGTTCTTAAAAACAACAAACAAAAAATGCTACTGGTAGAAAAAGCTGTCGAGCGAAACATTGAGAAACTGGTACCATTTCCTAATGAGCAAGTGCAGAACGGATATTTAGTGGTTTATGGTTTTTCCATATACGCACACCTCTTTCTCTTTCTGTTCACAGGACTGATTATTGCAACTCTGGCCATATGCTGGATGCCAAACCAGGTTAGAAGGATCATGGCTGCTGCTAAACCAAAGCAGGACTGGACCGTCTCCTACTTTAGAGCATACATCACTCTTCTTCCCATTGCCGACATCTTCTTCTACCTCAGCTCAGTGGTGAACCCCCTCCTGTACAACATCTCGTCTCAGCAGTTCCGCAGCGTGTTCCTGCAGATCCTTCGCTGCCACCTGACCATACAGCATGCCAACAAGGAGAAGTTTCTCAGAGCAAACCAGAGCTCCACAGCAAGGAGCAGCCGGTCTCTGCGCCCACTGCTCTTCATGTCATCTAGGCGCAATTCCTCTATAAGGAGCAATAACAAAGTTTTCTTAAGTACTTTTCAGAATGAGACCAAGCCTGACTGCAGCCTACAGGAACCAGGATCCGAACCACAGCAGTTCAGCTTGGAAGTAGTGCCCCTAGAGACTAGCTCAGAGCCCAGCCCAGACGCAGCAAACGGCCTTTGTGAACATCACGTATGACTTCATAAGGCAAAGTTCATGATTAGCAATGAACTTAAAAACATGGAAATCAAAATGCCCAAGAAATTAACTACATATTAAAAGGAATAACATAGATGGATTTGTTTCCAGTTATGCAAAAAAAGCAGAGTTCTGAATCCTGCTGATGGGATTTTTAAGTGCACACTGGAAATTCAATCTGCTAACTGAATTCATTAGCTGCCGAAAATATCAGCCCCTTTATCCCCACAACCACTGAATTTCCATCTTTGTTGACAGGGATTTGGAAACAAACAGAAAATAACTGCAGTGTCTTTGAAGAAAGGAGGAGACAGAACAAATTGTGTCAAGGCAAAAAAAAACTTGCTAGAAGTTTAGCAATATAAAACCCACAGAGCCAATGTAAGGAGCAGAACAGTGATTGTTACATGTGCCCTCGGCACCACGCCAGAATTCCCCCTCTTCTTCGGCCGGGGTCCATTGCAGAGAGGAGTGTTGCAGCAGCTGATACAAACAGAGTTCACCTTCCCCGGAGAACAAAAGGACTGGTACCCAGCAGAGGCTATCAGACACGCTGCCGAAGAGGCGCAGGATTTGCGATACATGATTCCTGTGACAGAGTAAAGGTCACTTAGTTTGATATGAACACGGTTTTGCATTACAACACGATTCATGCTTGAAAACTGTTGCAAAACCTTACATTTCTAAAGCCATGCTGGTGATTTGAGACAGAGCCCTCAGCTGTGACATGGCTAATGGCTCTGCGCTGCAGGAGAAGCACAGCCTCTCTGCTTTGGATTTCCCTTTTATTTGATTCTGGTTGGAACCAAAACTATTAGACTCAAATGATGCATTCTTATAACCAGAATTCCCATCTTTTGGAACAAACTACTGGAATAGCTGTAACTGAAATGCAGTTAGTTTCAAAATGGCTTTTGTTCCTGTTGCTGAACATGTCTGAGTTGTTTAAGGTTCTAATTACAGTTTTCTATGCTGTTAATTTGTCTTTTGAGCATTTTTTTCCTTTTCTTGTTCCTTTGCCTCACACAGACAAGTAACCAAGAGTAAAAGGAGAATGACTATCAGCGAAACTTCACACCCTCACCCCCTTTTATTCTTTTAAAGAAAAACTAGAAATACTTTTCCAGGTAATCTCAGTTCTTGCTGTCTTTGAAGCTTAATACCCTCAACAACAAAATTTTCCCTTTGTACAGAAATGGCTTTTCTGAGTTGAAAGTCTACCCTTTTAAAATGTAATTTAAATTAATCTAATTTTAATTCACAATCTAATTAAATTTATATTCTATCAAATTGTTTTTACCTGGAAAAAGTACATTCTGGTGCACATAGCTGTTATTTTAAAATGGTTCATAAAGGTTTTAAAATACATAGTTGCATTTTCCCCTGACACTGGAAAATGGCTGTGGCAGTTCCATATCTCATTGCTCTAACATTTTCCTGCAAGTGATACAGTAGAAACTGTGTGTTGGATACATATACATAACACATAAATAGATAATGGAGGTTTGCTCATATTGCCTTGTGGTTACAAAAAGAGGTAAATATTTCTAAGTAATATTTCTAGTGATAATAAAATCACTATTTCTTTTAAATACGCAATTCTCAACATTTTTTTTTCTGGTGGATGAATTGCCTAAGCCATTATCCATCATGTCTGAGAAGCTGTGGCAGTCCAGTGAAGCTCCCACTGAGTGGAAAAGGGGAAATGTAACCCACATTTTTAAAAAGGGGAAAAAAAGACCCAGGGAACTACAGGCCAGTCAATCTCACCTCTGTTCCCGGCGAGATTATAGAGTAGATCCTGCTGGAAACTATGGGAAGGTACATGCATGTAAGGAGGTGGTTGGTGACAGCCAATGTGGTCTCACTAAGGGCAGTCAGTTCCTGATGAATTCAGTGGCCTTCTGCGATGGGGTTACAGCACTGGCAGCTAAGGGAAGAGCGACTATAATCATCTAGCAGGACATCTGCAAAGTGTTTGACACTGTCCCACACATCATCCTTACCTCTGAATTGGAGAGACATGGATTTGACAAATGGACCATTCGGTGGATAAGGAATTGGCTGTATGGTCACAATCAAAGGGTTGAGGCCAACAGCTCAATGTCCAAGAGGGGACCAGTGACGAGTGGTGTTCCTCAGGGGTTGATACTGGGGACTGCCACTGTTTAACATCTTTTGTCAGTGACATGGACAGTTCACCCTTAGCAAGCTTGCCAGTGACATCAAACTGTGGTGCAGTTGACCTGCAGGAGGGAAGGGAGGAAGTCCAGAGGAATCTCCACAGACTCAAGATGTGGGTTCATGCAAACCTCATGAAGTTTAATAAAGCCAAGTACAAGATCTTTACACCTGGGTCAGGGCAGTTCCAAGCATAAATACAGGCTAGGTGAAGACTGGATTGAGAGTAGTCCTGATGAGACAACTTGGGGGTGATGAATGACAAGAAGGTCAACGTGACCCAGCAGTGTGCACCTGCAGCCGAGGAAGCCAACCATACGATGGTTGGCTGCATCAAAAGGAGCAAGGCCAGCAGGTCGAGGGAGGTGATTCTCCTCCTCTGCTCTGCTTTCATGAAAGCCCACCTGCAGTTCTATGTCCAGCTCTGGGTTCCCCAGTGTAAGAAGAATATGGATCTGTTGGACCAAGTCAAAAGGAGGCCATGTAGATGATCAGAGAGCTGGCACACCTCTGCTGTGAAGACAGGCTGAGAGAGTTGGAGTTGCTCAGCCTAGAGAAGAGAAAGTTCCAGGGATACCTTAGAGGAGCTTCCAGTACCTAAAAGAGCTGACAAGAAAGCTGGAGAGAGACTTTTTACAAGGACGTGTAGGGACAGGAAAGCAGGAATGGCTCTGAAATGAAGGAGGGGAGATTTGAATTACTAAAGAACTTCTTCCTACGATCTGTAATGGTGATGAGGCACTGAACTGGTTTCCCAGAGAAGCTGTGGGTGCTCCACCCCTGACAGTGCTCAAGGCCAGGCTGGATGAGGCTTTGAGCAACCTGGTCTAGTGGAAGGTGACCCTGCCTCTGGCAGGACTGGTTGGAACTAGATGATCTTTAAGGCCCCTCCTAACCCAAACCATTCTTTAATTCATGTGAAGAGCATCGGACAGGATTCCCTTGGAGACTGGTGCCTCTGCATCCTGTAGCAAGGTTCCAGAATGTTTTTAAATGCACAGTGACTGAGATTTTTTTTTAGCAAGAGTGAAGCAGAAATATGACCTGTAAGTACTGAACTCACAGTAACTGCAGATACTGGTTCAGTCCCCTGGGGACTTCAGAAATAAGCACTACCGCAGTGCACAGTCCAGTTCAGACCTCTGAAGTAGCAACTGCCACTGCGCTACTGAGTGCTGTATGTAGCAGCAAAACACAGTTTGTTTGGGTTATGCTCATGAAGAAGGAATTCCTGTCTTCAGAGAATTTTAATTGAAGTAATTCTTTTACACTGTCACCACGTTGCTGCCATCCCAACAATGCAGGGCTTTCCCTGTTTTCTGTTCTCCCTCTGCAAGTCTAAACTTTGAATTGTGTTTTAAGGCTATCTATCTAGTTAAACTTACGAAGAGAAGTCCTCAAGTCAGTGTTAAATCTTTCTCTGTCTCCAGTGAACTTCAATCAATCAACACAGCAGGTAGAGCCTTTTCTCAAGAAGGAAGAGGAGCTAGAGGCTGTTCTAGCTGTAACAACAAAGGTGCACAGATTGAGACGTACAATCTTTTTTTACCACAGTTTGCAGAAAGAAGGGAGCTGTATCACTGTTGGCAAACCATTTCTGCCCATGAGCCTCAACTGTGCTGCCACCAATTGGTTTTTAACACTGAAATCTCAGTTGGTGTGTCCCACAAAGACCTGGCACTTTGTGTTCCTCCTGCAGTCTACACGAGCTGAGGCACTTTTGAATCTTCCCATAGTGTCCTGGGTTCAGCAGCAGCAGTCATTTTTATCCTTCTTGGTAGCTGGTGCAGCGCTGTGTTTTTGACTTTCGGCCTGGGAACTGCGCTGATAACACCAGTGTTTTCAGTTACTGCTTGGTAATGTTTTGGTCTGCCCAAGGACTTTCTGAGTCTCATGCTCTGCCAGGGAAGGGGGGAAGCTGGGAGGAAGCAGAGACAGGACAAATGACCCAAACTGACCAAAGAAGTATTTTATACTACAGCACGTCATGCCCAGGATGCAAAAACGGAGGGCAGAGGCCCAGAAGCGTGAGGGGGCACTGCTTGGTCAGGATGGGTATCAGTGGTGAGTGACTGTATTATTTTCCCTTGTATTTCTCTTATTATTATTATTGGTGGTAGCAGTAGTGATTTGTGTTATACCTTAGTTACTAAACTGTTCTTATCTCAACCCATGGGAATTGCATTCTTTTGGTTCTCCTCCCCATTCCCCCGGGAGCTGTGGGGGAAGAAAGAGGGGGGAGTGAGTGAGTGAACTGGGTGAGTTACAGTGGCTTAAACCACGACACATAGCTATGGTTATTTTTTTCTTTCCCCTTCCCTCTTGAGATAGAAATCCTGTATTCAATGGAACTATGCACAGCGATTGTTCTCACATCTCTAATCCTGCACCTCCTCATCACGTATTCCTTCCTTGTACCTACCACAGCCCAAACTCAGCTGCTTCTCAGTCTTCCATATGAACAGCAGTGAATCGACTTTCCCCTCAAAAAACCTAGCCTCTAAAAAGCTTTTGACATTGGCAATTTCCTATTCCTGTTGTTTTATAGATCACTCTCTTCCTGCCATTTCCTTTTCACAGGATTCCCACAAAGCCCTATTCTCAAATCAAGCTATCAAGTGATTTACTAGTTTAGGTCCCTGAAATATCATATACTTTGCACTTTTCTCTTTAGACAAGGAGATTAGAATGGTTCAGTGCTGTGAACAATTAGATAATGCCCTCTGAGGCATGGTTTTCACCAGCCAACTCTAGAAGACCTCTCCGAAAAAAGAGAATCAAGTCCTGCAGCTTAACTGCATATGTTTACAACAGCTCTGTTGTCCAGGATAAATTCCACAGAATGACCCGGAGCTCCTTTTGAAGGCAAAACACAGTATTCCTGCACAGATTGAAAATTTTCAGCTCAAAGTTTCTTGCACCACTGGACCATGCTCACACCTAAATACAGACAATAATCTAAGGAGGAGTAAAAATCGCTGTAACACCTCTCCTGTGGCTCTTCTGTAAACACGTCTTACAGCAGTCAATTCCACTCCCAGATGATTGTTTATTCCCTTTCCCAGCTCCAGTAATCGGAACTGTAACAAGATTCTTTACATAATTAAAAAAGTCAGCACTTTGTCAGCTTTTCAATACTTACTTGCCTGAAGACATGCCCTTCACATCCAAGTTTTTTTCTTAAGTACGAATAAGATTCTTTCGAGCTCACAAAGCAGCTGCTATCATACACTAACTGTGCTTTTTACGAAGCATCAGCTATGAACTAAACTCGATCATCACAGAAAAGCTGTGCTTTTCTTTAAATCTGCAGTATCCTTATAGCAAGATACAACGAAAACAGGCATAAGGATTGATGGAAAATGGAGAATGTTAGCACTACAGGAGTGACATTTAAAAAATGCTTCAGCCATGACTTCTCTTATTTTTTAACCGTGAGTGTAAAAAAGCAATGATGCTTTAAATAGTATGAATTAAAGAAAGGCAGGAAAACTGCTTTTAAACCTTTTTTTCTATCATATTCTGATTCAGTTTAAGTGTGGTAGGAAGCAAATTAGTACAACTGACTTCCCTGGTGTGATGCCAGGGATACTCCTGTCCATGCTCCAGCAGACAGGTTAATGTACCCTAGTTCACCCACTGAGTTTGGACGGGACAACAACATCCTTTCCAGATTATCCCCAGAGATTTCTCCATCAACTCCTCTCTTGCAGTGGCTTACTATACTGTTAATCCAGCTCTGAAACTATTTCTGAAATCTTTCTGTATCATTTGCCACCAACAGGCTGAACTGCAGACAGTTTTTTGACGTGGTTATCTATCTGCCTCATAAAACTCATACCACAGACATAACTGCTAATTACTGGATATTCTTGCTTGAGTAATCAGTTTGATACATTCATTAACACATCACCTGGAAATATTATTGCAAACCTTTCTGGGAGTTTTCTGCTACCTCAGATTGTTCTTCTTTGCTGGCTAGTCAAGGAGACTATGGTTTTACACTCTGCTTTTACTGTGATGGGGTCATTCCCAGTGACCTACCCTCAACAGTTCACACTAGTGCTCAATTTGTATATTTACTCAATATACAATTAGTATATTTACTGCCTGATCTCTTGATGGATAACTACCAAATAATTTGTCCTTTCTCAAGGATTCAGCAGCCCCCAACAGCAGTGTGGATTATGCATATGTGCAGGTACTACGATGTTTTACTACCACTACTGATTTGTAGGACTGGCTGAGGATATAGTTCAAGTAGAAGTACTTTTAGAGAAGAGAGGGGAATACACAAGGCAAGAACATAAGTGTGATAATTCAGCAGTATTCCACACTTTCTCCTTCCAAATATACCCCCTACAAGTGCTTTAAAAAAATAGAGCTTTGAGCTTACATCAGGCATTGAATATTTACTCCAAGTCTGAGCAACTTGCCCACCATTACATCTCTCTCTGCCCCCCACATAATCATATATGTAGACAGTGTCAAGGCCCAAACTACAATTTCTGCCTTACTCCATGCAATGAAGAGATGGTGTAAATCTCAAGGCTTTTCTATAGTTCCTGCTCATAATATTGATTTTCTCACCTAGATCTGTTCTACACACACTCTCGCCACAACTGCCAAGCTCAATCCCCCC